>RJWM01010578.1:0-63038 GCA_004363535.1 Dasyprocta punctata
GTGTTCTTTTTAGTTATCTTACATATACATATATACAGGTTTATATCATTTCCTCTTCCCTTTTCTCTTTCCGCCTATTCCCTTCCCAATTATCTTTGCTCTTTGAGCTGTTTTTTACCCTTCCATAGTATTTATTATAGATTTTGAATCATATATACTTTTCCATTTCTTACACTAGGGAGACAATACGGTATTTACACATGTGGGTTTGGTTTATCTCGCTTATGAGTATGGTCTCAAGTCGTGACCATTTACTTAAAAAAGTCTCAATACAATCTTTCTTAATAGCTGAGTAGTACTCCATTGTATAAAAATACCACATCTTTTTTATCCATTCTTTGATTGATGGGCACTTGGGTTGTTTCCAAGATCTGGCTATTACAAACTGGGTTGCTATAAACATGGGTGCACAGATATCACTGTGGTTTTCAATTCTTCTGGGAAAATGCCCAGAAGAGGGATAGCTGATCATTTCCCTTTAACACTGAATCATATTATCATATTCCATGTCTAGGTCTACCACAACTTATCCATTCATCTACAAAAGGACATTTTGGTTATCTGTTCCAGAGTATAGTCCCTCTTGGTGAATGTTCCATGTATACCCAAGAAGAATGTAAATTCTGTTGTTGGATGGAGTAGTCAATAAATATCAAATAGGCCAAGTTGACTAATAGTGTTGTTTAGGCAATCTATATTCTTACTGATTTTCTGCCTGCTTGATCTATCAATTACCTGAGAGACAGATACTGAAGTCTCCAAATATAATTGTAGATTTGTCTATTTCTCCTTTTAGTTCCATCAGTTTTCCACTCAGCTGTTTGTTAAGTATGTACACATTTAGAACTATCTTGTGCTTTTGGAGAATTAACCCCTTTATCACCTTGTAGTGCCCCTCCTCATCCCTGATAATTTTTGTTATTCTGAAGCCTACTTTGTTTTATTATAATGTGGTTAATCTAGTTAGGTTTGTTTGTAAAATATGGTGAATGTTTAAATTGAAATTATTACAGTGAAAGACATATTGCCCTTAATTCCCTTCAAAATACTCCCCTTCACTTCCAACACACTTATGCCATTATTCTTGTCATTTCTGAAGCAATTCTGGAAGTCCTCTTTCATGATTGTCCCTAGTTGTGCTGTTGTGGCTGCTTAACTATCTTGAATCAAGTCAAAATGTATACTTTTCATGGTCATTTTGACTTTGGAGAAAAGCCAGAAGTCACATGGTGCCAGACCTGGTGAATAACGTGGATGAGGGCACACCCTAATGTTTTTATGAAACTGTGTTTCTGTTGCATGGCACTCAGCAGTGGCATTCATCGCTTGTTTTTGTTTTTTAATCATAGCTCATAAACATACAAAAGATGACTTCCAGAGCTGCTTCAGAAAGTGATAAGAATGATGGGGATAAGGGCACTCAAAGTGAGGGGGATACTTTGGGAAAAATTAATGGCAATGTGTCTTTTACTGAAACACTTTTTAAAACTTAAATATTCGTTGTATATTTTGATCATGCCTTGTATTTTTTGATCTTGAACCTATCTTTGTCTTTTAAAGTGGGTTTCTTATAGACACTATGTAGTTGGGTCTTGTTTCTTATTCATTACACCTTTCAATTGACACATTTTGATTATTCACATTTAAAATGATTGTTGGTTATTTAGATTAATATTAACCATGTTTGTAAGTATTGTCTATTTCTTATCAGTGGCATTTTCTACTTTCTCTGATTAAAATTGACCATTTTATATGATTCCATTTTAGTTCCTGTATTATGATACCAATAGTACTTCTTTTAAGCAGCGCATTTCACAATAACCAAATTATGGAGGTGGTCCATCAACAGATAAGGGGATAAAGAAAATTTGGTATTTATACACAATGGAGTATTACTCAGCCACAAAGAATGATAAATTTGAGTTATTTGTAGGAAAATGGATGGACCTTTAGGGCATAATTGTTAGTGAAGTAAATCAGACACAGAGGTTAAGTATTATATAGTTTCTCTTACATAAAAAATCCAAAGTATAAATAATTTAAAGAGCAAAATATAAGAGATGTGGTACGAAACAAACAGGACGAGTCCTTTAAGATGGGAATGGAGTCTGGGGAAGAAGGGAAAGGGGAAGGTGCAGTGGGGAGTAAAAATTATCAAGATTAACCATGTACATGTACAAATTCCCTAAGATGAATGCAGTTACTAATTATCACAAATATGTACTAGTAAAAAATATTTTTCCAGAGGTTGCCCTAAAGTTAATATATTTTAGTAAATTTAGATCCATCTTAAAATAACACCACCATTTTTTTTTTCATTTAGTGCAGGCACCTTCCTCTCCTGTCTTTTTGGACAATGCTCTCCTGCATTTCAATTATGTATACAATCACAATAAATAGATCACCTGCAATCACCTTATAAATGGCTACTGTTATCACTCTAAGCAGTTATATTTTAGATCATGTAAGAATTATCAAATGCAATCTTTCATTTATTCCTTGTTTAACAGTATACTTTTTAAATTTTAAGTTTGAGTTTCTGACCTATATTCTTTTTCTTCTACCAAAGGAAAATCTTTTAATATTTCCTGCAGGAAGATTTTTGCTGGTATGGATTCTCTATGCTTTTGTTTATCTTAGAGAGTCTTTTTTTTTAACATTCTCTTTTGAAGGATAATTTTAGTGCATGTGGAATTCCTGATTAGTGTTTTTTTTCTTTCAATACATTAAATACTCCACTTACTTCTTGGTTGAACGTGCTATGTATAATTTTAGTATTTTGAATATTTAAGTAATGTGGTATTCTCCGAGCTTCCTGGATCGGTAGCATGGCATCTGCCATTGGTTTTATAAGGTTGTCTACCAATATTAGTTTAAACATTTCTTCTCCACTCTCTATTTTCTTTGTGGCAATATTTTCACATATACTACATCATGTAAAAATTTCTCACAATTCTTGGATGTTCTTTTCTTTTCAATTTCTTTCTTACTGCATTTCAGTTTGAGATGTTGCAATTGATCTACCTTTCAAATTATCCATTCTTTCTTGGGTTCTACGGGGATTACTGATGAACCCATTAAATGCATTCTTCATTTGTGCCATAGCATTTTAAATTTCTGGTATTAAAACATTCCTACTTAGAATTTCTATCTCTTGGATTACATTGCTCATCAATACCTTTTTTTTTTTAAATGAGAGAGATGGAACCCAGGGCCTTGCACACGCTAGGCACATGCTCTACCACTGAGCTACATTCCTAGCCCTTATTCATCTATTTTTGCTATTGTTTACTTTTTTCACTAAAGTCCTAGACATAATTATTTTAAAATTCTTCTTAGATAGTACTAAAATCTGTAATATATCTGAGTCTTGCTCTTATGCTTATGTTTTCGCTTCAAACCGATTTTTCTGGTCTTTTGTATGATTGATATCGTACATTGAAAGCTGAACATGTTGTATCTGCTATTCGGAATTAAGGTAAACAAGCATTTAGGTTTATGATTTATGTTAATCTGGCCAGGAACAGGCTTGCATTTAATCTTTTCTGTAATCATAGGTGCCTCAAGCTTCACATTTTTTTTTCTAGCATTCATGATTCTGTCTTTCCAACTGCTGTGCTTTCCTAAGTACTCCTTTGAGAGAGTCTGGTGTCCTGTAGCTCTTTTAGCTGTAATCCACTAATATTATAATGGAGCCCTGTTGGTGTTGTGTTAAGGTGTAGAGCAGGAGTGTATTTTATAATCTTCTGATTAAATCTATCTTTTAATGGGCCTGTGCCTCTAGGCTGTGACCTTTACAAGTGTTTCTCTAATGAGAGCTTTTTTCCTTCCTGTACCTTACTCTCTTCTTTGCTGCACTGTTTCCAACCTATTTCCTTAAAACCCTGATCCTGTTGACTAAATATTTTTTCCTTATGTGAGACAGGAAGGCTACAGGGTGCTGGAGTGCAGAGCTGGGGTTAAAGTGTCAGAATTAAAATCTGGCAGTGAGAAAAGCTGAAGAGCTAGCCTTTGTTCTGGAGAAAATTTTGGATGTATTACACTTTTCTCTTTGCCAGGGCCGTATGAGGATTCTTCTTATTGTGAGAACTTGATGGGGTTTCTGGAGGGAAAGCAGGTAAAAATTTGGGTGCCCTCCTAAGACTGTGAGTCCCATAAGTCTCTCACTCTAACACTGGTCCATATTCACTCTAGCAATTTTTCAGATTTATGGCTTAAATGTACCTACAATCTTATGGCTCCACTGGCTTCTACTTTAGTAAAAAAGATTTCACATGCTGTCTATTTTTGCATGTGTCTGCTTTCCAGCTTTAAGGATGGTAGATTTCTCTGTGATGTGGTTTCCTAATGAATCCAAGAAAAGTTGTTGGGTTTTAGTTTTTCCAACCTTTTCAAGCTGTAATGACAGGAGTGGCAACTTCTGAGCTCCTTACATGTTGGAGCTGAAATTAAATGTTAAGTAGTGTACTTTTCAACATCAATTTCTACATGTTCATTGTTAATATGTAGAAATAGGATTGATTTTTGTACCTTGATCTTGTATTCTGTGGCTTTGATGACATTGTTCTAAAAGAGTGGTTGTTTTGCAAATTTCTTGGGATTTATGATTTAGCCAATCATGCAAGCTGCAAATAACAGTTTTATATCTTTTTCACGTAGTATACATTTTATTTTTTTCTTATCTAAATACAGTGGCTTGATTTTCCAACTTTATGCTGAATAAGAGTGGGAAGAGAAGACATTCTTGCATTTTTCCAACTTTTGAAGACAAAGTATTCAATTTTTATCATTAATTGTAGGGCTAGATGTAGATCATTTGCAGATGCTTTTTATTAAATTGAGGTTGTACTTGTTCTTTCTTAACTTGCTGAGAGTTTTTTTTTATCACTAAGGAATGCTGGATTTTGTCAAATGTTTTTACTGCACATATTGGTATAATGATGTGATTTTTCCTTTGGCCTGTTGATATGATGAATTACATTGATGCATATTGAACCAGCTTACATATGTGGAGTAAATTCTATCTGGTCATGCTATTCAATTTTTTTCACTAATACATTCGATATGCTAATTTTTAAAGAAGTTTTTTGTGCCTAGATTAATGATCCTTAATTGATCTATAGGAGTGCTGGTATCTAGATAATACTGGTATTGTAAAATAACTCTTGCTCCGCTTCCTAAAAAAAGATTGTGTAAAGCTTATCTTAGTTCTTTAAAAATAAAGTAGAATTGATTTTTTAGAACATCAGAAATTACAAATTTAATTTATTTAATTATTGTACAATTATTCATATTATCTGTTTCAATTTGGCTGACTTTGAGGATTTTCAAGGATTAGGGGTCTATGTTGCACAACTTATGGGCACAAATTTGTTCATAGTGTTACTTTATTAATCTGTGAATGTATGCAGAGTCTGTAGTGATAAAATCGGTTTCATCACTGATGTTAGTGATATGAGTCTTTTCCTTTTTCTGGTTGTCAATCTTGCTGGAGACTTTTCAATTTTATTGCCCTTTTCAAGGAACCAGTTGATGTTTCATTGATCTTTTTCTCTATTGTTTCCCTGTTTTCAATTTCATTTATTTCTGTTGGTATCTGGATTATTTCCTCTTTTCTGCTTGCATCTGTTTTATTTTCTTCTTCTAGTGTTTCTTGAGGTATAGTCAGATTATTCATTTTTGCTTTTCTAATGTCAGCATTTGATGCTATACATTTTCTTTTTAAGTGTGTGTCAGTATTATGGATTTTCTTTTTTTAATTTATTTTTTATTTAAGAAACAAGACACAGAAAAGAAAGACAAAAAGCAAAAGAAACAAACAAACGACAAAAGCAAATCCAACACAGTGACATTATAGGTTTACAAAACGAGATGATAGGAACTTGACAATGGTTGCAATATTGCATATCATTGCCTTCATCACAGTTGTTTAGATTAACAGATATAGACATGTAAAATTGATCTAATTGTATGAGTATTAACTGTTCTTTCTCAATAACTAATATATTCAGCAGTATAGTCATTTTAGCTATTTTACATATACATATATAAGGATTTATGTCTTTTTCCTTTTCCCTTCCTTCTTTCCTCCTTTTCCCTTTCCCAATTACTTTTGCTCTTTGAGCAGTTTTTTACCCTTACACAGTATTAATTGAAGATTTTGGATCATATACGCTGTTTCAGTTTCTTACACTAGGGAGACAATATGGCATTTACCCATGTGAGTTTGATTTATCTCACTTATGAGTATGGTCTCAAGTCGTGTCCATTTACTTATAAAAGTCTCGATGCAATCTTTCTTGATAGCTGAGTAATACTCCATTGTATAAAAATACCACATCTTTTTTTTTTCTATTCCTTGATGGTTGGGCACTTGGGTTGTTTCCAAGATTTGACTATTACAAATTGGGTTGTTATAAACATGGGGGCACAAATATCACTGTGGTATGTTTTTAATTCTTCTGGGAAAATGCCCAGAAGCGGGATAGCTGAGTCAAATGGGATCTCTAATCCTCTCCACACTGATTTCCACCATGGTTGCACCAAGTATTATGGATTTTCATTTCAGTGCTGTTTTAACAGTGTGCCATAAATTCTGATTTGTTGTATTTTCATTTTCATTCAGTTGCACACATTTCACAACTTTCCTTTGAGTTTCTCATTGACTCATGGTTTGTTTAGAGAGTTGGTTTGATTTCCAAGTGTTCTGAGTTTTGTCTGCCATCTTTCTGTTACTACTTTCAGTGTCTTCTGGCTCACCTGTGGTAGGCAGCACACATTTGATCTGGAGGAATAATGAATCTATGTGGGCCACCTTCTATTGCTAAACTGGTAAGCATGAAACTGCAGGTCTGGGTCGCATTTTCCTGTTGGATGAGAAGTCATAGGTGCTTTGTCATTGCAGTGTTTCTCCAGTACTGTGATCCCAAGGCAGTATACTTTTTCCAGTTTTCAGAATTCTCCTTTATTTGTCTCTTACTTGTAGGGCCTGTAGTCATACTCAGTGCAGAAGAACTTGGAAAGAAAGGTCTGTGTGAGCAGAAGTCTCATAGCTATTGCGTAAAAACACTTTATATATAATTTCCATATCCTACAATTTGTCATCTAGAGGGTAAAATTCAATTTTAGTCAACTCACATACATGCATCCATTGCCATAATTTAAATTAAAAATAGTATCATCACATTGAAAAGAAACCATGTACCCATTACCAATCAATCTATCCCCCTCACCTCCCAAGTCTAGGCTACTTCCAAACTACATTATGACTCTGTATATCTGCCAATCCTAGATATTTACATATGTGAAATCATACAGTGTGTGACCTTTTGTGACTGATTTTTCTCACGTAGTATGTTTTCAAGGTTCATGTATGTTGTACCAGAACTTCATCCGTTTTTATACTGAATAATATTTTATTGTATGGCTATGCCATATTTACTTAGCACTTTTTCACATTTTCCTCCATTTTCTGCTCATTTATTTGTCCAACTCTTTTGCCCAATTTTAACTGAGATATTTGAGAGTGTTCATAGTTCTTTATATGATTTGAGTAATTTTTTCCAGTCTGTGACTCGAATTCCACCCCCTTCATTGTGTGTTTTGGTGATATTCTAAAATTTAAATGAAATCCAGTTTATCATTTTTGAAAATTTTATGAGTATTTCTTGTGTCATTTCTAAAAATTCTTTTTTAACTCAGGATCATAAGTCTTCTCTCTCAGGATAAACACCAAAGTGAGGAAAAAGGAGCCCAAACTACAAATTTCAAATAAGAACTCACTCTCAAGGTTGTGCAAGTCCCTGAAAGTGAGAGCACCCTGAAATTTTGAGCCCTAGGACTCCTCATATTACTCTATTCAACTCCCATTTTCCTGTGTCATACTTGAAATTTCTACAGCTTTATTTTACTAGTCACTAGCTGAGGGTCAGTTGACTTGTTTCCACTTTTTTCCATTATAAATAGTGCTAGTATGAACATTCATGTACAAATTTTGTGTGAAGCTATTTTTCTTTCTTTTAAGTATGTATTCATGAGTAAAATTGCAATTTTGCTGGGTCAGATACTAATTCTATGTTGAATTTTTTGAGAAATTACCACTTTTAAAAATGTGACTGCAGCCGGGCGTGGTGGCGCACGCCTTTAATCCCAGCACTCAGGAGGTTGAGGGAGGAGGAGCATTGTGAGTTCGAGTTCAGCTTGGGCTACAACACCAGCGCAAGGCCGGCCTGAGTTACACAGTGCGACCCTGCCTCAAAAAACAAAAACAAAAACAAAAACAAAAACAAAAACAAACAAACAAAAAAAACAAAAAACCAGGGCCAGGAGTTTGGCTCAGTGACTTAAGCGTCTGTCTGACAGGCACGAGGTTGTGAGCTCAATCCCTGGTGCCACAATAAAAAAAAAAAGTGACTGCATTATTTTGCATTTCTAGAAGTAATGTATAAGATATCCAATCTCTCCATGTCCTTGAATTTATATGTATATACATTTAAATGAACTCAATTGAATTTTAGGGTTTATAAAATACATTGAACTTATTTCACTTGACTCATTCTTTAACCACTCTCATACAGAGAATTGCTATCATTCCCATAAGTTATCTCATGTTCCTTTATAATGAATTAATTTTCTCCTACATCTAATTACAGGTAGCTGTGATCTGCATTCTTTCGCTAGATTCATTTTTCTTGTTTTGTTATTTCATGCAAATGGAATCAGATCACATATGGTTTTTCATATATACCTTTTGTTTAGCTTACTCATTTGAAATTCAGTCTTTTTGGTGGAGTATTATCAATGTTTTGTTTTTATTTTTGATTGATATTTTATTATAAAAATACAACACAACTTGTATTGACTTTTCAATTGTCTTTGGGTTTTGGTTATTATGAATAAATCTCCTATAAATGTTCACTTAACAGTTTTATGTGTTCATTCACTTTTATTTATCTAGGGTACAGCCATCTTTCTTTCTTTCTTTCTTTCTTTCTTTCTTTCTTTCTTTCTTTCTTTCTTTCTTTCTTCTTCTTCTTTCTTTCTTTTTCTTCTTTCTTTCTTTCTTTTTTCTTCTTTCTTTCTTTCTTTCTTTCTTTCTTTCTTTCTTTCTTTCTTTCTTTCTTTCTTTCTCTCTTTCCTTGAGATTGAGACCAGGGCTTTTGCACTAAGTTACATCTCCAGCCCTTTCAACATTTTTTATTTTGAAACAGGATCTCACTAAATCACTAAATTGTCTAGGCAGTGTGTAAACTTGCATTCCTCCTGCCTTGCCTCCCAGAGTGCTGGGATTACAGGCATGCACCATCACACCCAGTTCTAGGGGTAAATTCTTAATAAAATAATTGCTGGATCATACGATGAATAATGTGACTAATCGTCCCCATTTGCCTAGGATTGTCCCAAATTTATCACTAAAAGCCTCATGCTCTAGGAAATCTCTCAGTCCGAAGAAAACTGGGACAATTGGTCACAGTTATAAATTTGGTTAAATTTTCATAAAAGATTGGCAAGCTATTTTTCATGTCATTGCCATTATTTTTGCATTTCCGGGAGGAATAGGGGATAGTTTCGGTTACTCATCTCGCAAAACACGAGACATTGTAGGTTTTTGTTTGTTTGCCCTGTTTTTGAATAAAAGTCTCACTGTCAGGCCCGAAGTGGTATGTCATTCCAGCTTTCATCTGCATTTGCTTGAGGTCTAATGACTTTGAGCAACTCTGCTTGTTAATTATTTCAATATAAGCTTTTGTGAAATGTTGACTCAAATGTTTTTTCTGTTTTTAAAATTTGAGGTTTCTTCTAATTATTTATAAGAATTTTTATGTTTTGTAGAAGCCTTTAGTCAGTTATCTGTATTGAAATATTTTCTTCCCATTTGCATCTTTCATTTTATTAAAGATGTTCTCCACAGAGCAAAGCTTTCCTTTTTAATAGTGTTTAATTTTTTGATTTTATAGTCAGTAATTTTTTAAATAAAGAATGTTTTCCCATTCTGAAGTTGAATATATACACTTATGTGTTTTATCCTAGGAGTTTTATCATTTTAGCTTTTGTCTTTAGATCTGTGAGGCATTTCTAGTTAACTTTATGTATAGCGTTAGTTAATACTTAATAGTCATTGACTTTTTGTGAATATCTGGTAGTTCCAGCACCATTTGATGGAAAATGTCACTTGTCATGCGCTGAATTTCCTTGAAGTTTTTGTCAAAAGTCAATTGGTCATATACGTGTAAGTCTCCATGTATTTAGTTCCATTCGTTGATGTTCTAAAATCAAAACAATTCTCTAATGGCCTGCTGCCTGTAGCTTTGGAATTATGCTGTGTACATGCTCAAATTATTACTTTTCTTTTAAAACATTGTTTTGGCTATTCTAAATTATTTGTTTCTCTGTATAAATTTGAGAATATGTTGTCAATTTCTGCAGCAAATATACTGGCATTTAGATTGTGGTTGCATTAAATAGATATATAAATTTGCTGACATAATTAAACCAATAGCTGCACAATATTAAATCCTTCAGTTGATACGCATTGTACATCTCTTCTATTATTCCTCCCTCTTTAAGTCAGCAGAATTTTTGTGTTTTTCAGGATTTAGGTTTTTCATATATTTGGATAAATTCATCACATTACGGTTTTCTTCATGTGCTTCTCTGTAAACAATGAATGTTTTCTGCTACAACTCTAGCTTTTTTTTATTTTTTATTTTGAGGCAGGGTCTCCTGTGTTATCAAGTGGTCCAGTTCAAACATAGATCCTCTTGCCTCTGCCTTCCAGAATACAGAGATTACAGGCATGTGCCACCATGGCTACTTTTATGTATTTTAAAATATTAACCTTTTGTCTTTTTGCATACCACAGGAACTCTAAGAAAAGTATTCATAGAGGTAGTGAAAGCAGATGTTGTTGTCCTGTTCTCATTTAGGGAGAAAGGTTTTAACGGTTACCTTTAAATATGTTTACTATCAATTTTTCCTTTTACTAGTTTGAGGAAAATTTCATCTATTCCTGGTTTTTTGAAATCTTACAAAACACGAATTTTTGTATTTTTAAAGTGATATTTATTGAGGTGACAACTTATTTTCTTTATTATATAAATATAGTTAATTACATTGATTAATATCCTAAATTTTAAGGCAACTTTATATACTCAGAATAAATTCCATATTTTCATGATATGACATTCTTTTACATAGTTTTGGAGTGAATTTGCTAGTGTTATGCTAAAACTTCTCTTGAATATGTATATTTTTGCAATATTTTTCTCTGTTATTTGATTCAGTGTAATTTGTGTTCATAAGAGTTTGGGAAGAATTTCTTTCTTTTCTGTTTCCTAATTATTCTTTCTTTCAATTTTTGACAGAATAAACAAAGACATTAGAGTCTGCTGTTTTCTTTGGAATAGGGTTATGATTACAAATTCAATTTCTTATGTTGATATAGACCTTTTAATATTTTTGTTTCTTTTTTATTATTTAAAGATTGCATCTTATAACAAATTCTTCTCAGTCATCGAATTTATTGAAATAGTTGTTTAAATATTGTCTTATTACCCTTATAATGTCTGCGTTATCTGTACTTTCATCTCTTTATTTAGTCCTGAGACTTGCAGTTTGTGCTTAGTGCGTCTTTATGTTCAACTAGTTTTGTAAACTCATCGCTTTCATTAATATTTATAAAGAAAGAAGTGTTACAGTTCCCTTTTGACATTGTTGATTTTTATTGGTAGTTCACTTTCTATTTTATTGATTTCTAACCTTATTTTTCTTTTTTCCTTCTTTCCACTTATTTTGGGTTTAAGTTGCTCTTTTCATCTTAACCTTTTAGGATTGACACCAAGATAATTGATTCTAAACATCTTTTCCAATTTAAACACTTAAAGCAACATATTTCTTTTTAAATTATAGCCCATAAATTTTGATATGTGGTTTTTTTACCATTTAATTCAAAGCATTTTTTAACTTTTCCATGTGGTTTCCTTTTTTACTTATAAGATATTTAAAAGTATTTTATTTTCCAAATATTTGTGGATTTTCTAAAATTATTTGTAATTAATTTCTAATTTAATTCTATAGTGATTAGATAATATACCATGTGTAATTTTGGTAATTACAAATTCATCAAGGCCTTGAAATGTTGCTTAGCATGTAGTCCATATTGAGGAATGTTTCATGTGCATGAAAAGACTATGCATTCTACAGTTCTAGAGTACAGTGTTCTCTGGATATGAATTAGAGCAAGTTGACTGACATTGTTGTTTCAGTCTTCCATAACATTACTAGTTTTCTGTCTACTCTTTTTATCAATAACCGAGAATAATAAATCTTCAAATGTGTTTTGGGCTTGTATATATTTCTCTTTAGCTCTTTAATTATTTCTTCATAATTTGAAGCACTGTTACTAGGTCCACCCACATTTAGTCACTATTTATCCTTTATATGATTGTTTTAATGGTGTCTACTTTTACTGATATTAATAGCGCTTCTCCAGATTTCTTACGTTTATTTGTGTCAGTATCTTCTGTCGTCTTTTTACTTATAATCTCTACCTTTGAATTTGCAAGGTAATTTTATAGATAACAAAATTATAATTTTTATTCAGTCTAATAATGTCTGGGTTTTAATTGATGTGTTTAGTTCATTTACATTTAAGGCAACTATTAATATGGTTGAATTTCTGCTGAGTTAGTATTACTGTTTTTTCTCTTCCTATATTTTTTCTTGTTTTTAGCTTTCTTTTTAGATAAATACAATATCTCTTAATATTGAAATTGGTCAACACTATTAGTTTATTAGCTCTAACTCAAAAAATTTAAGTGGAATTATGTAAGGTATTCTGAATTTAGCACAGCCTACTTCAGATCAGATCAGGCACATTCAGGGTGGTATGGCCGTAGACAAGCACAGCTTACCTCAAATAGTTTTTACCATTCTATGTGTAATGTGATGAACTTAATGTACTATTATTCTCCTCCCTATTATTTGTGCAATTATTGTCAAATTTTTTATTTGTATATGCATGGACAATATACTTCATAAGATGCTGTTTAATTTTGAGTTAAGTAGGCAATTATCTTCATAAACAGAGAAAAGTCTTTTAAGTATACTCATATTACTATTTCCAATGTGCTTCATTTCTTTATGTAGATTTTAATTTCACAGTTTTTTTTTGCATTCCCTCAGTCTAAAGAACAGTACTTGCTTCCTGTAGTGCAAGTGTGCTGGTGATAAATGTCCTCATATTTGTTTTTTTGTTTTATGTGAAAATGTCTTTATCTTCATCATGGAATGATTTTTTCACTGGATATTGAATTTTGATATGAAAGTGTTATTTTCTTTTAGTACGTTAGTCCATTTACTACTCTCATTGTTAATTACATTTCAAACCTATCCTACACTTTTTTCTTGATTGAAATTCTACATTTCTAGCTGAATTTAATGTTTTCCCTTTACTATTGCTTTTCATCAGTTTTATTATTATTTTCATGCTTTGGCTTTCCTTTGTGCTCATTGAGCTTGGATATGTGTTTATATGTTCAATAGATTTGGAACACTTTGGGTTATTATTTACTCAATATTTTTCTTCCTTATTCTTCTCTTTTGAATATCAAATTTCACAAAAAGCACATTGCTGAATGTTTTTCCACAAGTCGTTGAGGCTTTGTTCTTAGCACTTCTTTAAGAATCATTTCACTAGATTCTCTTTTCCCTGAAATCATGACTCACCAGTGAATATTGTGCCGTATCTGAAGGATTGTTTCGCATATTTTATCTAGTTTTCTAGTTTTTTTATGGCAGGAGGACTACTCTTCCACATGTTATTCCTCACAACTGGAACAAAAATTAAATTTTATTTTCTTTATCTTCCTTATATCTTTTAATGAGTAGAAACATTTCATTTTGGTCAATTCCAAAATGCCATTTTAGAAATCTTACTGTTGAACCATGTGCCTGGAGGTCCCGCAGATCTGTCTCTTGCTTCAACAGTGTTAGCACAGAACAGACCCAGGAACTTCCTTTTTTTCATCTTCCACCCACCTTCCAGGTACTAATTTTGGGACCATCTTCTCTTTCCAGGACTGGCCAACACTGTTCTTTTGAGGGTAGCTCCTTACTGGTGATCAGCCATGACATCTGAGATTCATCATATTTATTTCACTGAGCTGGAGGCTGCCGTCAACCGCTTGGTGAACCTGCACCTGCGGGCCTCATACACCTACTTCTCTCTGGGCTACTAATTCTACCTTTACGATGTGGCTCTGGTGGGCGTGGGCCGTTTCTTCCGTGAGCTGGCCAAAGAGAAACGCGAGGGCACCGAGCGTCTCCTGAAGATGCAGCACCAGTGCAGCGGCCGTGCTCTCTTCCAAGATGTACAGAAGCCTTTTGAAGATGAATGGGGATAAAACCCTGGATGCTATGGAAGCTTCCCTGATCCTGGCAAAAAACCTGAACCAAGTTCTTCTGGCTCTTCATGTCTTGGGCTCTGCCAAGACAGACTCCCATGTCTATGATTTCCTGGAGAACCACTTCCTAGATGAGGTGGTGAAGCCATCAAGAAGATAGGTGACAACCTCACTAATCTCCGCAGGCTGGCAGGCCCACAGGCTGGGCTGGACAAGTACATCTTCGAAAGGCTTACCCTTAAGCACGACTAGGAGACTCTGGAGCCTGGCAGCCTCTGAGGGGCTCCTGCATCACCTGGCATTAGAGCTTTGGCCTAACCCTCTCCCTCCAGCCACTAGGCAGTTTTTTCACCTCTTTGGAGTTCCCTCCCAAATCTTGAACCAAAAGAAAATAAAGCCTATTGCATAAATTTTTTTTTGCTATTACTCTTCTTTGTCTTTGATCTACACAATCCATTCCTACTCATTGTATGAAGTTTTTTTCTTGAACTTGTTTGTTATTCCATAAGATTTTTTTTATTTTAAAAAGAAAAAAGAATAAAAATAATGATACAGAATTTCAAAACAAAATAATAGGAAATTAACAATGTTTAATATATTGTGTATTGTTATCTTCAAAGTAGTTACTCAGATTACACGATACAGGTATGAAAAATTGATCAAACAATGAAAGCACAAACTTCTTTTCAATGAACTAATAGAGATCAGTAGTATAGTTATCATATATATTCACATATGTATGTATATACTTTTCCCTTCTTTTTTTTCTCCTTTCCCTGATACCAGTTGTTCTTTCCTTTTGAGCACTTTTTTCCACTTTCACAATATCTACGGTACATTTTGGATCTTATTGAGGCTTTCGGTTTTTTATACTAGAGAGACAATAGGATGTTTACACATGTAAGTCTGATTTATTTCACTTATGGATATGGTACCTAGTTATATCCATTTATCTATAAATGTCTCAGATTGATCCTTCATTGTATAAAAATACTACATCTTTTTATTCATTCCTCGGTTGATCGGCTTCTGGGTTAGATTTGGCTATAAATATTGTGCTGCTGTAAAAGTGGGTGCACATATATCACTGTGATATGATGTTTTCATTTCTTCTGGGAAAATACCCAGAAGAGGAATAGTTGGGTCAAATGGAACCTCCAACCCTAGTTTTTTGAGGAATCTCCACACTGATTTCCATAGTGGTTGTACCAGTCTACATTCCCACTAACAAGGGAAAAGGGTGCCTTTTTCCACAAAACCCTGCCAGCATTTTTTAATGGTTAATTTCTTGATGATAGTCATTCTTTCTGGGACAAGATGGAATTTCAGTGTTGTTTTAATTTGCATTTCTTGAATGACCAATGATGCTGAACACTTTTTTATATGTTTATTTGTCATCTTTATTTCTTCATCTAAAAAGTGCATATTCATCTTAGATACCCATTTTTTGGATTGTGTCTTTGCATTTGGAGGGACCTGATTTTTTTCAAATATTTCTATGTTCCATATAGAAGACCTTTGTCTGAGGGACAGTTGGCTATAATATTTTTCCCAACCTATGGGTCTTGTTTTTACTCTGTTGGTGATGTCTTTTGATGAGCAAAAACTTTTTAGTAAGATGAGATCCCAGTTGTTGATTACGTGAAGTACTTCTTGTGCTGTTTGGGTTTTGTTCATGAACTCTCTTCCTACCCCTATGTCTTCAAAATTTTTACCTACCTTGTTTTCCAGTAGATTTAGTGTATCTACTTTAATATTTACATCTTCAATCCATTTTGACTTTACTTTAGTGCATGGTGATAGACATGGGTCTAGTTTTAGTCTTTGGCAGGTGGCAAGTCAGCTTTTCCAGCACCATTTATTAAAGAGGCCACCTTTTTTCCTGTGAACCTGTTTAGCCCCCTTATCAAAGATAAGGAGGCTGAGTGTATTTGTAGTTGTGTCTGCATATTGCAATCTCTTCCACTGATCCTTAGGTCTGTTTTTCTGCCAGTAGCATGCTGATTTTATCACAATAGCTTTGTAGTATAATTTCAAGTTTGGGATTATGATGCCTCCTGCCTTACTTTTGTTTCCCAGGATTGCCTTTGCTGTTCTAGGGCTCTCTGGTTCCAAATGAAGTTTAGGAATGTTTTGTCTAGATCTGTGAAGTTTACTAATGGTATTTTCATCAGGATTGCATTAAATCTGTATAAAAGTTTGGGAGTATGGCCATTTTCACAAGTTGGCTTTACTTATCCATAAACAAGGAATATTGTTCCATTTTCTGATATCCTCTTCAATCTCCTTTTTCAGAGTACTGTAATTTTCAATATATAGGTCTTTTACTTAGTTTGTTAGATTGATGCTTAAGTATTTCATTTTTTGGATGCTATTGTGAAAGGTGTTGTTTCCCTTATTTCTCTGTCAGTGAGTTTGTGTACAGGAATGTTACTGATTTTTGAGTGTTGTCCTTGTATCCAGCTACAATGCTGAATTTGCTTATTACATCTATTAGCTTTTGGTGGAGTTTTTGGGGTCTTCTATGTAGAGTATCATGTCATTTGTGAATAATGATAATTTCACTTTTTCCTTTCCTATCCTTATTCCTTCTATTTCTCTCTCTTGTCTAATTGCTCTGGCTAGTATTTCCAGCACTATATTGAATAGGAGCGGTGATAATGGACATCCTTGTCCTGTTCCTGATTTTAGAGTGAAAACTTTCAGTTTATGTCCATTTAGTAAGATGTTGGCTGTTGGTTTGTCATAGACAGCTTTTATCAGATTGAGGTAGAGACCATATATTCTGATTTGCTCTGGAATATTTATCATGACTGAATGTTGGGCTTTAGCAAAATCTTTTTCTGCATCTATTGAGATGTTTGTGTGATTTTTGTCTTTGTCTCTGTTGTACTGTGTATTATGTTTCCTGATTTTCATATGTTGAACCATTCCTGTATTCGTAGGATGAATCCCACTTGGTCATGGAGTACAATCTTATTGAAGATTTGCTGCACTCTGTTTGCTAGTATTTTATTGAGAAATTTTGCATCTGTGCTCATTAGGGAGACTGGCCTGTAATTCTCTTTTTTGGCTGGGTCTTTCTCTGGTTTTGGTATCAGAGTAATATTTGTTTCCAGGAATGAGTTTGAGAGAAAAGCTTCCCTTTCAATTTCATTAAAGAATTTGAGCAGTACTAGCATTAAACCTTCTCTAAATTTCTTATGGATTCATCAAGACCTGGGCTTTTTTTGTTGATAAAATTTTAATTATGTGTTCAATTTCATTAACTGATATTGGGTTATTGAATATTTTTATATCTTCTTGACTTAGCTTTGGTAATTCATATGCTTTTAGGAAACTGCCCATTTTTTCTGTTTTTCGTCCTATGCAAGTAAAGATTTTCAAAATCAATATTGATGATCTTCTGAATTTCCACAGGATTTCACCTGTAGTGATTTTATTGTTTTTATTTCTCATTGTATGAATTTGAGGTTTTTCTTTCCTTTTCTTGATAAGATTGACTAGAGATGTATCGGTTTTGTTTATTTTTTCTTCGAACCAACTCTTTGATTCATTAATTCCTTGTATTGCTTTCTTCTTCTCAACTGTGATAATTTCTGCTCTGATCTTTATAATTTTCTCCCTTCTATGAACTTTGGTCTTGACTTGCTCTTCTTTTTCTGGAAGCCTGAGCTGCAGCATTAGGTTGTTTATTTGTGCTCTTTCTGTTTTCCTCATGTGACAATTCACTGCTATAAATTTCTCTCTTAGGAATGCTTTCACTGCATCCCACACAGGTTCCAGCATGTTGTATTTACATTTTCATTTGATTGTAGTTACTGTTTAATTTCTTCTTTATTTTTATCTGTGACTTAGTGGTTATTCAGAAGAGCATTATTTAATTTTCATGTTTTTATGGAGTTTTTGCAGTTTCTTTTGCCATTAATTTCTAATTTCATTGCACTCTGATCAGATAATATGCATTGGATAATTTCAATTCCTTTGCCTTTATTTATTTATTTATTTATTTATTTTTTGCGGCACCGGGGATTGAACTCACAACCTCGCACCTACCTGACGGGCACGTAAGCTGCTGAGCCAAACTCCCGTCCCTGGTTTTTTGAGGCAGGGTCACACTATGTAGCTCAGGCCGGCCTTGCACTCGCGTTGTAGCCCAAGCCGGCCTCGAACTCACAACGCTCTGCCTACCTCAGCCTCCCGAGTGCTGGGATTAAAGGCGTGCGCCACCACGCCCGGCTCCTTTGCCGTTACTTAAGCGTGTTCTATGGGCTAATATGTGGTCTATTTTAGAGAATGTCTCACGTGCAGCTCAGAAAAATATGTATTATGATGTTGGGTGGAACACTCTAAATGTCTGCCAAGTCCATTTGTTCACATGTTTGATTCAGTTCTGTTAATTCTTTGGTGGCTTTTTGTCTGGGTGATCTATCTCTTTGTGACAATGGGGTATTAAATTGCCCTTTTGTAATTGTGTTATTGGTGTTTTGATTTTTTCATGTGTATTAATATTTGTCTTATATAGTTATATGCTCCTGTATTGGTGCATATATGTTTATGATCGTTGTCTCTTACTCTTGAATTTTTCCCTGACAAGTGTGTAGTGACCTTTTTTATCTCTTTTAATCATTTTTGGTGTGAGGTTCACATTGTCTGCAAACAGAATAGCTATCCTTTCTTTGTTCTGCATTCCTATTGCCTGGAGTATTGTTTTCCATTCTTTGACTTTCGGTCTATGAGTTTCTTTTTGAGTTAAATGTGTTTCTTGTATTCAGAATCCTGTTTGATCTTGTTTCTTGATCCATTCTGCTAGTCTCTTTCTTTTGATTGATGAATTGAGACTATTTACATTGATGGTTATAACTGATGTATATTGTCTTATCTTTGTCATGCTATTTTCCTACTATTGGTTCCTTGCTTTTCTTGTATGTTTAATTGCTTGCCCTGATGGGTGGTTTCTTTCTGATGTTGTTTTGGAGTTGTGATCATTTTTATCTCTATCTAGACTGTCTTTCAGTACTCTTTGTAGGGTTATTTTGGTGGTCACAAATGTCTTTAGTTTTTCGTTGCCATGGAAGTGTCTTATTTCTCCATTAATTTTGAAAGATAGGCTTGCAGGGCATATCAATCTGGGTTGGAAGTTGTTTTTTTTTTTTTTTTTTTTTTTTTTTGCGGCACCGGGATTGAACTCACAACCTCGCGCCTGCCACGGCAGGCGCTTAAGGCACTGAGCCAAACTCCCAGCCCTGGTTTTTTGAGGCAGGGTCGCACTATGTAGCTTAGGCCGGCCTTGCGCTCGCGTTGAAGCCCAAGCCGGCCTTGAACTCATAACGCTTCGCCTACCTCAGCCTCCCGAGTGCTGGGACTAAAGGCGTGCGCCACCACGCCCGGCCTTAGGTTTTGAAATACTTCACTCCAAGCTCTTTTTGACCTGAGGATTTGTGTTGAGAAGCCGACCATGATTCTTTTTTAATAATAATAATAATAATAATAATAAATTATATTATAAATTAAGTGCTTTCACATAAAAAATAGCAAACTCTAACGCTTTTACTACTCTTAGAAAAAGGCTGACAATGATTCTAAAAAGCTTTCCTTTATAGGTGATCTGTTTCTTTTCTCAAACAGCTTTTAATATTCTATTTTTTGTGCTGAAATTCTGGGATCTTGATTATTATATGACTGGTTATAGCTTAATTTTGGCTATGACTGTTTGGAGTTGTATGTGCATCAGCTACGTGTATGTCAGGTTCTGTGCCCATGCTTGGGAAATTTTTTGGTATTACTTCTTTAAAAATGTCTTTTGTGTCATTTGTGTTGACTCCTGCTACTTCATTAATACCTATTAGGCTTATACTGTTTTTCTTTGTATCATCTTGGAGTTGTTGAATTGTTGTTTCATGGTTCCTTCTTACTTTTAAGAGATTTTTCATTTCATTATCACTAGCCATGATCCTGCCTTCAAGGTCTGAAAGTCTATCTTCAGTTTCATTCAAGTGGTTTTGCCAGCTTTCAATGGAATTTTTAATTTCCTGAATATCTCTTTGAATCTATTTCAAGCATTCTAATTCTTTCCTATAGTGTTCATTCAAGGTTTCTATCATTTTCTTGTGTTCCTTGATTTTTTTTAAGTACGTCTTCTTCAGATATGCTCAACAATTCTTTCATAATTGTTGTCATTTCTTTTTTTACCTAAGAGTTTATTTCTGATCTTATTTCCTCTATAGCATTATGGAGTTGTTTCTCTATTTTACTTGCTATCTTTTCTGAAATTTCTGGTCTCCATCTTCCAAATTCTTCTATGTAAATGTCTCCCGTACTTGCTCTGGATGGGCTGTATGTCTAAGATTGCATTTTGGTTTTTCATCTTGTCATTTTCCATTTCAGAAAAAAAAATTTTATTTTGTTTCCTGTGGTGATCCTTGTGAGTTTTTGTAGTAGATAGCTATAGGACTAGTATCAAGGCCTCTTCAGGAAAAGTCTGTTCTTCAGGGACATCTTCTGAATGTAGGAAGTTCTTAGTTTGTGACTGTCCCAGGATTCTACCTTCCTGATCAATTATTAGTGGGATGTTGGTACCCGTTTAGCTCTGTCCCCAGTCCTTTGGTGTTGGGTTGTTCTGAGCTTATTACCCTAGAGAACCTGGTGGTTTGTATTTCAGTCTTTTCAATCTTACTAGTTTTGTCTGTCCATCATGTGCATCTTAGTCTGGGTCCTACTGTATGGCTGGCATTCACACAGTCACTGAGTCCTGCAGGGTAGGAGAAGAGTCAGTCACCTGGCTTTTTCCTGTAGGGAGCATTGGGGAGCCTTGGATTCTTCACATTTGTGCCATTTTAAGAAAGCAATTGCTTTTATATGTGGATTTATTTATTTGCTTTCTATCTTGTTTTGTTTGTATATTTATTTGTTCTTAGACCTATATGACTTTGTCTTTTTTTCTGTAATTTTATAGTAAGGGTTGAAATGTGGCAGATGGAATCCTCCAGCCGTTTTTAAATAAAATTCTCTCTAAATAAAATTCTTTCTTTTACTTTTCTATACAAATTTTCAATTAGCTTATCACTTCTTGTAGCTAAATCAAATAGGATTTGGATAGAAATTATATCATATCTATAGATGAATTTGGAAAGATTTGATGACAGTATCTTTTTAAAAATTCCTTTTATTTTTATTTTCTTTAATTTCTCTCACCAGTATGTTATATTTTTAAGTGCAACAGCCTTGCATTTTTCCATTAAACTTATCACTATTACTATATATTGCATAATTTTAAAAATTTCATTATACATGACATTTTTATTTTCATTTTGTAGTTTTCTAAAAAATTGGATTATGGCTCACATATAGAAATGCGTTTGGTTTGGTATAATCACCTTCTATCATAATCCTTTGAAAATTCATTTAATAATTCTAGAATTTTTTGTTGTTTTTTGTCGATTCTATATTTAAAATCATCTCATCTATGCATCATGACAGTTTCATTATTTCTTCTCAACGTTTTAGCACTTCATCTAAATTTTCATGCCTGTTGAACCAGTTAAGAATCCCAGTACAATGTTCAAAGCAAGCAGTGAGAATGAATTTATTGTAAATCCTAGTGAAAAAAGCAATGAAGATTTTGCGAATATAGCTCATTAATAGAGCACTTGCTGAGTGTGCAATGAGATCTTGGGGTTCCATCCTTAACAATGCAAAAGGAGAGAGAGGGGGAAAGAGAGAGAGAGAGAGAGACTATTTATTATACTGAGGAAGTTCCCTACTACTTACTAGTTTTCTGAGTTTTTTATAATGAATAAAATTTGAACATGCTCAAATATTCTCTTCTACACTATTATGAATTTTTCTGGTTTTTCTGTTATTGTGATGAATTGAAACTCATGTTCATACAATCTATTGATCCTATTTGTATTTTCCTAGCATAAATTGCATTCACTTTCATGTGTGCACATTTGGTTCTATACAGTTTTATTATATCTACTACCAGAGTTAAGATGCACACTAATTTCATCACAGGAATATGTCCTATTATAGCCACAGTTGCCTGTCTCCTATTGTTCCCCTTTTCCCTATCCCCAGAAACCACTGATTTGTTCCCTTCAAAAATCTTTTACAATGGAAGTCATATTACATAAACTTATGGGATTGGCAGTTTTTAGTCTGAAACTTTTTATTGCTGAGTATATTGTAATATGACTTGATAAGCATTCACCTGTTTAAGAACATTTATGGTGTTTCCAGCATTTGACTATTACGAATAAAACTGCTATAGACATTATATACTGGATTTTGAGCAGACATATGTTTTCATGTCCAGGTAGTAGCTGTATATTTAGGGTTTTTTTATTTTTTTATTTTATTTTTTTATCTTTCTGAGACAGGGTCTTGCTATGCAGTTGGTCTTGAGTACACTTTGTAGTCCAGGCTGGTCTCGAACTTTCAACAATCTTCCTGTCTCAGCCTCTCGAGTATTGGGGTTATAGGTGTGAGACACCATGTCTGGCTTTGTATACTTAGTTTTATAAGATGCTGCCAAACTATTTCTCAGTGTAGCTATTATGGGTTGAATTATGTGCCCCAAAATTCTTACATTGAAATTCTTACCCCCTATATCTCAGAATATGGTTTAACTTGCAGATATGCTATTTACAGAGAAAATCAAATTAATATATTTCGCCACTGTAGGCCTTAGCCCAACATGACTGTGTCCTTGTCAGAAGGGGAACTTTTACATAGGGACATGTATAGAAACAAGATGATGTGAATATGCACAGGGAGAAGGTGACCCTATATTAGTTGAGGAGAGAAACACAGGACAGACTTTTCCCTCATATCCTACAGATGAAATCAATTACACTGATATATTAATTTAACATCCCTTGCCTCCAGACCCGTGAGACAATAAATATTTTTTGCTTAAAACATTCAGTGTGTGGTACTTTATTACAGCAGCAATAGTAAACTTACGAGACTACATCATTTCACATGTTCACTACTACTATGCAGGTGATTCAGTTACTTCACATCCTCACCAGAATTTTGTGCTGTCACTCTACTTTTATTTTTGTCATTCTAAAACACGTGAACTAATATATCATTGTAATTTAACTTTTGTTTAACTGATGGCTAATGTTGTTGAATAGCTTTTAATATTCTACTTTTAGTTTTGCAGTACTGGGTAGTGACCCCAGCGTCTTTAAGCTACATCCACAATCCATTTTTATTTTGACACGAGGTCTTGCTAAGTTCTAAAATTGCCAGGTTTTCATTTGCCATCTGTTCAGTCTGAAATGCCTGTTCATGTCTTTTGAAAATTTTCTAACTGGATTTTAAACACCATTTTAAAACCATGTTATATGTTATAGATATTAGTTGTTTGTGACATGGTTTTGTAAATGTTTTTTCTCCAAATCCGTACCTTATATTTCATCCTCTTCACCTAGGATTTTGTATAACCATAGAATGTAATTTTGATGTTGTCTGATTTATTAATTTATTGTTTTATGGATCATATTTTTTATGCTAAGTCTAACAATTCACACCCTAGACTTGGATCTTTCAGTTTCCTCCCATTTTCCCCAAATTTCTTATAGTTTTATATTTTATATTTATGTCAATGTTACAGTTAATTTTTGTGTGAGATGTGTGTTATGGTTGAGGTTGAATATGTGTATATTTTCAATTGTTTCAACGCTATTTGCAAAAATTGTTGAGTTCAGTTTTTCATTGAAATCTTTTTTACCTTTGCCAAAAATTTTCTGAACATATTTGTGTGGGTCTATTTTTGAGTTTTCTATTCTGTTCCATTAATCTAGAAAAATAACAAATTCAACTGCAAGCTAACTGCAGGAGATAAGCTTTAGATTCAAAGATACAAACAGGTTGAAGGAAAATGATGGAAAATAATACAGCTATAAATAGCAACAATAAAAGAACAAGAGTGGTGGTACTGATATCAGACAAAGTCTCACCAGAAATAAAGAGGAAGATTTTATAATGTTAAAAGGGTAAACTCCACAAGAAGACTTAATAATTATAAGATGTAACAATTATAGTTCTAAATATAATTATAAATTATATTAAAAAATTTAAAGTTAGATGAAGGAAACCAGAAAGAATTGAAGATGCAAATAGACAATTCAACAATATGCTGATAGTGGGAAACTTCAATGTCCCATTTTCAATAATGGACAGATCAATTAGATTTGAAATACGTATACGACATTCCGCTCAATTATAGCAGATGCCTAGCTTTGTTTATCATAGGTGCTAGTCTATGGAACGTGCCTCCATAATTTTAAAATGACTGAAACCACACAAAATATAACCTATGACTAAAGTGAAATGAAATTGGGCATTTGTAACTGCATTAAATTGATTAATTTACAAATATGTACAAATACATACTACCCTGTAAGTATCATAGAGCTACCAATCTTTTCTTAATTGATCACCACCAAACTATGAATTGTTTTTGATAGTGCCTTGTGCTTGAACTTCTCTACACATTTTCTATGATGGAAAAGTTCACTTGGTCAGAATTGCGGAGCTCTGTGCTCTTATGTCTTGCCTTGTACATTGGGTAGAAGTCTAGTATTGCTGCAGGAAACAGAGAATAAAGTCAGCCACACACTTTTCCTAGAGGAACATCCCCACTCTAGGATCAATGCACTGGGTGTGAAGGGAGCCATTGGCTTTTTCTACTTTACCTTCTTAGTGTGTAACCTCCATCCTTCTAGAGAGCTGGGTGAAGTGAGTTTAGAACAGAGGTCTAGAGGAAAGCCCTCGGTCTATGAGTAGTCACTGGGAGATGGGAGGAAGACCAGCCCACTGTGAATGCCAAGAATAGAACTTCTACAATATGGAATTGGGATGATGAATGATGCCAGTGGTCTACCATTTTCAGGGTAGAACTGTGAGCCTAAGTTGGGAGATACGCTGTGAGATAGCCCATCGTCTTATTTGCAGAAGACCGGAATAGATTGTCCATCACAGCAAGCTGGTAGTGGCAGGGATATAAACACATCAAGGCTCAATTGCTACAAATCTAATTGCCTTTACAAGGATTTAGATTATTTTCTTAGTTAGGCAGTTCTCTATTTGCTTTAGGTTCTGGGGACAATTTTCAGATATTTTATATATTTTTTCTGGAAAGATATTTTCCATCAGTTAAGTGGTTGTTTTTCTTGGGGAGAATGCCCACTGGGTTCACAAATTACTGTTCAGGATGTACACCAAAGGCTGATTATTTATTTTTTTCTGAAAAAAGGGTATTCACTTGACCCAGAACTATTTGTTGAACAAACCATTCCCTTTCCATTGTAGTGAAGTGTCTTCTTGTCATAAATCAGGTGACAATATATGTGTTAGTTTTATTCT
Organism: Dasyprocta punctata; assembly: GCA_004363535.1. Taxonomy (NCBI): domain Eukaryota; kingdom Metazoa; phylum Chordata; class Mammalia; order Rodentia; family Dasyproctidae; genus Dasyprocta; species Dasyprocta punctata. Next base: position 25,782 of record RJWM01010578.1, read on the forward strand.
ATATTCTAGGTTTTATTCTAATAAATAATTTGCTCATCCACATGTCAATATTATATCCTGTTAATTGCTATAATAGGAATTGTACTAAGTAGGATTTCTTTATAACAAGAATTCTTATCTAGTAGTGAATTTCTCTTGTTTGGTCCTCTTCTACAAAATATTTATTAATTTTCACCCTTTGTATTATCTTATGAATTTTAAGATCACCTAGTAAATTTTCTTAATGCATAACAAGATTTTATTGGGATTGTGTTGAATCTATATAATTAGGTCAAATTTTACATCTTTTTGGAAAATTTTGTGTCTTAGCAATATTTGGTCTTCTGATCCATGATATAATATTTCTCCATTCATTTATGTTTTTAATTTTTTCACAAAACGTGAATATTTTCAGTCTAAATATCTTTCATGTTTGCAATCAGATCTATTTCTAGGCATGTGTTTTTTCAATGCAGTTGTTAATAATATCTTTATCAGTCATGATTACAAAAACACATATATACATGTATATAATTTTTTGTTTTAAAGAGAAGAAAAAATAGAAATAAAATAAAACAGAGTTTCAAGTCAGGCTAATAGCAGAGTAACAATAATTAATATATTGCATATAGTTATCTTCATCATAGTTACTCAAAGTACAAGATGCAGGCATGAAATATTGTCCAAACAACATTAGCACAAACCTTTCTTTCCAAAGAACTAAGAGAAATTAGCTGTATAACTATTTTAACTACCTTGTGTGTGTATATATATATTTTTTCCTTTTCTCTCCCTTCCTTTTCCCTTTTCCCCATCAGTTTCTCTTTTCTTTTGAACAGTTTCTTCCCAATTCACAATATATATTGTACATTTGGGATCTTACTTACTTGTTCAGCTTCTCACACTAATGAGACAATACAATGTTTACACATATGGGTCTTCATTTAAGAATATGGTCTCAAATTGCATCCATTTACCTATAAAATTGTCGCATTTATTTTTATTTATGGCTCAGTTATCTATCTATCTATCTATCTATATCTCCCATCTTTTTTATTCACTCCTTGGTTAATGGGCATTTGTGTTTTTTCCAAAATTTAGCTATTACAAATTGTGTTGCTATAAACATGCTGAAGACTAAAACTAGACCCATGCCTGTCAACACGACTAAAGCAAAGTCAAAATGGATCAAAGATCTAAGTCTTAAATCATTTATATACTTTCTGTATCTATCATGTGTGCATCCATCCATCCATCTGTCCATCTATCCATCCACCTAGAGTTTAGCATATTTGAATGTGAGGGTTCTGCAAGTTTGAAAGCCACAGAGCAGGCTGAAACTCTTGTCAGCCACAGTCAAAATAACTTCTTTAGGAAATCAATCTTGCTTTTAAAGCTTTTTAACTGACTCAATTAGGCCTATCCTTATTATCTAGGCTATTGGCCCATGTGTTTTAGATGTACTCTCTCTCTCTTAAGACTAACTGATTATGTATATTAATCACATTTACAAACTACATTCACAACAACACCTGGATTAGTCTCTGAGTAAATACTTGAGGACTGTAGTGTTCCTAAGTGGACACATAGTAACGAGCATTCTAATTATTATTTTTTCAATTCAAATTTTTATTACTGAAGTAAAATAAAATTGATTTTTTTATCTTGACTTGTTTAATTCCACTTCTTAAAATAGCTTGATCATAAATTTTTTAGAATCACTAGATATTGGACTGGGGGTTTACCTCAGTGGCTTAAGCGCCTGCCTGGCAGGCTCGAGGTTGTGAGTTCAGTCCCCAGTACCAAACAAACAAACAATCAAACAATCACTAGATATATTCAAGCTTATTTTCTCCAAATAATAAGAAATTTATTTCAGCTATTCTAATCTTTATGCCTTTTTTTTTCTTTTTTGGTTTATTGTCCTGTTTGGACTTGCAGTACATATTTAACTAAAATGGTAAGAAAAGTATTGTTATTATTTTTATTAGTATGTATTTACAGTACATAATGATTGCTTCTTGCCCTACAAGCCAGGAAGATGAATGGATAAAGAAAATATGGTATTTATACACAATGGAGTACTACTCTGACACAAAGAAAGACAAACTTGAGGCATTCATAGGTAAAGAATTCACCTTGAGACCATAATATTAAGTGAAATAAATCAGGCACATAAGCTTAAATATCACATGGTTTCTCTTATACGAGAAACTCAAAATATAAATAATGAGCAAAATAAAAGTTAGACAGTAAGTAGGGAGACTGTTTCCAAATGAGAAATTTTTAGGTTACTCATAGCAAAATGTCATTTTCAACATTAAATGAGATTTTTTTTGAACAGTGACAAAAAAATTCAAGAAAGTAAAAGTAAAAGGTGAGGGAAGAAACTGGCTCTGCAGAGCGAGCTTGAGTTTGTAAATGGGGGAAAAGGAAGATAAAAGAACGCCGTGGAGAAGCCAGGGCAGGCTATCTGAGGAAAGCCATAATAGCTTAAACGTGATGTTTGCGCATGGTTTTTAATCGCTTATTTCCTTAGAATGAGCAAGTAACCTTCAATTTGCAGTTTGCTAAAACTTTTGATCATGAACAGGTTTTGAAATTTTTCAACTGCTATTTCCACTTCTACTTGGTTGCTCATGTGATTTTTCTTTTTTTTTTTTAACTTTGCTAAGATGGTGAATTACTGGAGTGAATGTCATCTATTTGTGATACGTTCTATTATTTGTTTATTATTATATTTGAAATGGTAAATTATTCTTAAGGATTATTATGTATCTGTTATGAGAGATTTGTTTGTAATCTTTGCTTCTTGAAGTATCTGTCAGAGTTTGCAACGAAACATGCTGGCTTCTTAAAAACAAATGGCATGCCTTTTTAAATTAATTACATGTGTGACTTTTTAAAAAATGTTTTTTCTTAAATTCTGGTTCTGATTTTTATTTATGGGAAGATTTTTAATAATAGAGAAAATTTCTTTATATATATTAGATTATTCAGATTTCCTGTATATTACACTTTCTTTATGGTACTCTAAGGCTAAAGTTTACTGATATTTTCTTTACCTTTTTGGTGTTTGGTTTTTTGAGACAGGGTCTCACTGTGTAGTTCAGGATGGTCCTGAACTCACTATGTAGCCCAGGTTGGCCTTGAACTCCTTAAGATTCTCCTGCCTCGACCTCTTGAGTGCTGAGATTGCTGGTGTGTGCCACTACACCTGGCTTTCCTTTTTGAAATTCATAAGTTTAAATTACAGATTCTGTCTTTCCTCAGTTCTGCAAGATATGATTGAAAAATATGATGAATATTTAAATAATAAATTTATTATGATAAAAGTTACTAACTCACTTGAAAATGCTCCCTTTGTTTTAAACTCACTTGTTGCATCACTCTTGCTACTTTCTAAAGCAGTTTTCCAAGTCTTCTATCATATTTTTACAAGACGTGATAAAAACATGTGGTGAATCCTGTTATTGAATACTAGCCAAAGAATGGGCAGTCTTGTAAAACCATTATGGTGTACCCTCATCTACTTTATTCACTGAATCTGATGCAGTGTGACCTTTGGGTTTTCCCCAAAGACAAAATGACCTTGAAAAGTAAACATTTTGAGTTGAATCAGAACTTCAGGTTAGCCACGACCCAGAAAAGCATGATACTTGCAAAAGAGGACTTCCAGAACTATTTCAGAAAAAAGAGAATGGGAGGAAAAAATGGAAGCAGAGCTTTTGTAAATGAAGAGGGGAAGAAGGGCTGAAGGAAAGGGAGGGGACTGAGAAAAAAAGAATTAAAATCTGTCATGTACAGGTCCAAATTTCACATGATTAATGTGATCACCATGTATGACAAACATGTCCTAATAAAGAGAAAAAGAAAGCATCAAGAATGATATGATAGGTGTGTTTGAAGTGAGGGGACTATTTTGAGAGGAATTAATGGCAATGAGACTTTTATGGTAATATATATATATATATATATATATATATATATATTTAAGAGAAAAAAAGACACATACAAGAAAGACAAAAAGCAAAAGATACAAACAACTAGAGTAAATGCACAACAGTAACATTACAGGTTTACAAAACAGGATGATAGAAACTTGACAATGGTTGCAATATTGTGTATCATTATCTTCAAAGTGGTTGTTTACATTAAAAGTTATAGATATATAAAATTGATCCTATCATATGAGTATTAACCGTTCTTTCTCAATAACTAATACATTCAGCAGTATGTTCGTTTTAGTCATCTTACATATACATATATACAGATTTACATCTTTTCCTTTTCCCTTCCCTCTTTCCCCCTTTTCTCTTCCCAATTACTTTTGCTCTTTGAGCTGTTTTTTACCCTTACACAGTATTTATTATAGATTTTGGATCATATATACTTTTTCAGTTTCTTACACTAGGGAGACAATACGGTATTTACACATGTGGGTTTGATTTATCTCACTTATGAGTATGGTCTCAAGTCGTGTCCATTTACTTATAAAAGTCTCAATGCAATCTTTCTTAATTGCTGAGTAGTACTCCATTGTATACAAATACCACATCTTTTTTATCCATTCTTGATTGATGGGCACTTGGGTTGTTTCCAAGATCTGGCTACTACAAATTGGGTTGCTATAAACATGGGTGCACAAATATCACTGTGGCATGTATTCAGTTCTTCTGGGAAAATGCCCAAAAGTGGGATAGTTGGGTTGAATGGGATCTCTAATCCTAGCCTCTTGAGGAATCTCCACCCTGACTTCCACAGTGGTTGCACCAGTCTACACTCCCACCAACAGTGGAGAAGAGTTCCTTTTTTCCCACAACCCCTCCAGAAATTGTTGTTGCTTGATTTTTTAATCTTGGCCATTGTTTCTGCAGTGTGATGGAATCTCAGCATTGTTTTAATTTGCATTTCCCAAATGACCATTGATGTTGAACTTTTTTTCATATATTTATTGACCATTTGTATTTCTTTCTCTGAGAAGTGTATATTCATCAGATGCCCATTTTTGGATTGGGTCTTTGAATTTTAGGGGCCTGGTTTCTTTTAATTCTTTATACATTTTAGATAGAAGTCCTTTGTCTGATGGACAATTGGCTAAGATATTTTCCCAGTTTGTGGGTTTTCTTTTCACTCTGTTGGAGATTTCCTTTGACATGCAAAAACTTTTTAGTAAGATGAGATCCCAGTTGTTGATTCTGGGAAGTGTTTCCTGTGCAATTTGATTTTTGTTCATGAACTCTCTGCCTACTCTTACGTCAACAAGATTTTTACCTACTCTGTCTTCTAGTAAGTTTAGTGCCTCTGTTTTAATATTCAGATCTTTGATCCATTTTGACCTTATTTTAGTGCATGGTGATAGACATGGATCTAGTTTTAGTTCACAGCATATAGAAAGCCAGTTTTTCCAGCACCATTTGTTAAAGAGGCTATCTTTCTTCCAATGTACATGTTTGGCCCCTTTGTCAAAGGTGAGGTGGTTCAGTGTGTTTGTAGTTGTGACTGTATCTTCTAATTTATTCCATTGATCTTCATTCCTGTTTTGATTCCAGTACCATGCTGATTTTATCACAGTAGCTTTGTACTTTGTAGTATAGTTTCAAGTCGGGGATTGTGATGCCTCCTGCCTTCCCTTTGTTGCCCAGAATTGCCTTTGCTATTCTAGGTCTTTTCTGGTTCCAGATGAATTTCAGGAATGCTTTCTCTAGTTCTGTGAGGTAGGCAAGTGGTATTTTGATTGGGATTGCATTAAATCTGTATAATAATTTTGGAAGAATGGCCATGTTCATGATGTTTGTTCTTCCTATCTATGAACGGGGAATATCTTTCCATTTTCTGAAATCTTCTTTGATTTCCTTCTTTAGAGTAATGTAATTTTCACTGTACAGATCTTTTACTTCCTTTGTTAGATTGACTCCTAAGTATTTCATTTTTTTGGATGTTACAGTGAAGGGTGTGGTTTCCCTTGTTTCTCTCTCAGTGACTTTGTTGTTTGTGTACAGGAATGCTATTGATTTTTGAGTGTTGACCTTGCATCCAGTTACTTTGCTGAATTTGGTTATCACTTCTAGATGTCTTTCAATGGATTTTTGGGGGTCTGCTATGTAGAATATCATATTGCATGCAAATAATGATAATTTCACTTCTTCCTTTCCTATCCTTATTCCCTTTATTTCTTTCTCTTGTCTAATTGCTCCGGCTAGTATTTGCAAAACTATATTGAATAGGAGTGGTGATAACGGACTTCCTTGTCTTGTTCCTGATTTTAGGTTGAAAGTTTTCAGTTTTTCTCCATTTAGTAAGATGTTGGCTGTTGGTTTATGATATATGGCTTCTATCAGGTTGAGGTAGAGACCATCTATTCTGATTTTCTGTAGGGTTTTTACCACGAATGGGTGTTGTATTTTGTTGAAAGCTTTTTCTGCATCTATTGAGATGATCATGTGGTTCTTGTCCTTGGCCCTGTTGATATGGTGTATTGCATTTATTGATTTGCCTATGTTGAACCATTCCTGCAGTCTTGGGATGAATCCTACTTGATCATGATGTATAATCTTTCTGATAACTTGCTCTATTCTATTTGCCAGTGTTTTATTGAGGATTGTTGCATCTATGTTCGTTAGGGAGATTGGCCTGTAATTTTCTTTTTCGGTTGAGTCTTTCTCTGGTTTTGGTATTAGCGTAATACTTGTTTCCAGGAATGAGTTAGGGAGATTTACTTCCCTTTCGATTTCATTGAAGAGTTTGAGGAGTGTTGGCATTAAGTCTTCCCCAAATTTCTTGTAGAATTCAGCAGTGAATCCATCAGGGCCTGGGCTTTTCTTTGTTGGTGGGTCCTAATTACATTTTCAATTTCATTAGCTGAAATTGGGTTATTCAGTAGCTTTACATCTTCTTGATTCAGCTTTGGTAATTTATAGGTTTCTAGGAATCTGTCCATTCCTTCTGTGTTATCGAATCTATGTGAATAAAGGTTTTCAAAATAGGTGTTGATGATCTGTATTTCCACAGGGTCTGTAGTGATTTTATCCTTTTCATTTCTCATTGCAAGAATCTGAGTTTTTTCTCTCCTTTCTAAGATAAGGTTGGCTAGGGGTTTATCAATTTTATTTACTCTTTCAAAGAACCAACTCTTCAATTCATTAATTCTTTCTATTGTTTTCTTAGTTTCAATTGCATTAATTTCTGCTCTAAACTTAATAGTTTCCTCCCTTCTTTGGGTTTGTCTTGACTTACTCTTCTTTTTCTAGAAGTTTGAGGTGCAGCATTAGGTTGCTTATGTGTGTTCTTTCCATTTTTCTGATGTGGGAGTTTAGTGCTATAAATTTTCCTGTGAGGACTGCTTCCATTGTGTCCCACAGGTTCCAGTAATTTGTATTTGCATTTTCATTCAATTGTAGATATTGTTTAATTTCTTCTTTAACTTCTTCTGTGACCCATTGGTTATTTAGGAGAGTATTATTTAATTTCCATGTGTTTATGCAGTTATTATAGGTTTTTTTGTCATTCATTTTCAATTTTACTGCACTATGGTCAGATAATATGCATGGAATTATTTCAGTTCCTTTGCATTTACTTAAGCATGTTTTGTGGACCAGTATGTGATCTATTTTAGAGAATGACCCATGTGCAGCTGAGAAGAATATGTATTCTGATGCTGATGGGTGGAATACTCAGTACACATCTACTAGGTCCATTTGTTCATAAGTTTGATTCAGTTCTGTTATTTCTTTGCTGATTTTTTGTTTGGTTGATCTGTCTCTCTGTGACAGTGGGGTGTTAAGGTCCCCTGTTATAACTGTATCATTGTTTATTTGGTTTTTCATGTCTATTAAGAATTGTCTTACATAGTTGTGTGCTCCCATATTTGGTGCATATATATGATTGTAATCTCTTCCTCTTGAAGTTTTCCCCTCACAAGTATGTAGTGACCTTCTTTATCTCTTTTGATCATTTTCGGTTTTAAGTTCGTATTGTCTGCAAACATAATAGCTACCCCTGCTTTTTTCTGGGTTCCTGTTGCATGGAGTGTTGTTTTCCATCCTTTGATTTTTAGTCTGTGAGGTTCTTTTTGAGTTAAAAGTGTTTCTTGCACACAGCATATTGTAGGGTTTTGTTTCTTAACCCACTCTGCTAGTCTGTTTCTTTTTATCAGTGAGTTGAGACCATTTACATTGGTTGATATTACTGATATGTACTGGCTCATCCCTGTCATGGTATCTTTCTGTTGTTGGTTTTCTACATTTTCTGTTTAATTATTTGCCCTGCTTAGTGGTTTCCTTTGGTTGTTGTTCTTAAGATTGTGGCTACCTTTGTCTCTTTCTAGAGTATCTTTCAGTACTCTTTGTAGTGTTGGTTTGGTGGCCATAAATTTCTTCAGTTGTTCTTTGTCATGAAAGTATCTTATTTCTCCATCAATTATTAAGGATAGTTTTGCAGGGTACATCAATCTGGGTTGAAAGTTGTTTTCTTTCAGGATTTGAAATACTTCACTCCAAGCTCTTCTTAAGTTAAAGGTTTGTGTTGAGAAGTCTGCCGTGATTCTGATAGGCTTTCCTTCATAGGTGATCTGTTTCTTTTCTCTCACAGCTTTTAGTATTTTGTTCTTGTGCTGTATTTCTGATACCCTTATTATCATATGTCTGCGTGAAGATTTATTTTGGTTATGGTTAACCAGCTTCTGTATGCCTCAGTTACCTGTATTTCAGACTCTCTTCCCATGTTTAGAAAGTTTTCTGCTATTATTTCTGTGAATAGTCTTTGCAGGTCATTAGTATTGACCCCTGCTTTTTTATTTATGCCTGTTAATCTTATGTTATTTTTCTTGGCATCATCTTGCAGCCCTTGAATTGTTGTTTCTTGGTTCCTTACTATTTTTAAGAGATCTTTTCTTTCCAGGTTGTAAGCTCCCATGCTGTCTTCAAGATCTGAGATTCTATCTTCAGCTTCATTCAAGTGGTTTTTCAAACTTTCCATGGAATTGTTCATTTCTTGCATTTCCCTTTGAATCTGTTTCATGCATTCTGTTTGTGTCTTACATTGTTCATTCAAAGTTTCGATCATTTTCTTAAGTTCTTCTATTTTTTTATCTTGCTCTTCTTTAGATACACACATCATTTCTTTAATAATGATTGTCATTTCATTTCTTAGCTGAGAGATTATTTCTGATTTGAATTTCTCTATACCTTCATGGAGCTGTTTCTTTACTGCATTTGCTCTCATTTCAGAGCGTTCAGTTGTGACTCCCAGTGTCTTCCATTTCAGGGTCCCTTGGGTTTGTTTTCAGTGGGCTGGGGGATTGAGAGGGCCTCTTGGTCTTTTGTTTTGTCATTTTCTTCTGGGACCTTTGCGGCTCTGTGTCCTGCTAGGTTGACCGGGTGTTCCCCTGGTGGGTTGCGCTGAATTGCGGGACTGTGTAGAGCTGGATCCTCTGAACAACTAGTGAGGGCACTGGAGTGTGCTGATGGAGCCTCCGCCTTACTGGGTGGGGGCCAAGACCTCCAGGACACAGGCCACTAGGCGGAGCGTACCCTGGAGTCTGGCGCCACCCGGACCCTGAGTCTGGTTGCAAGGAGTTCAGAATCTCTGGAGTGCCAGGCAAGCCTGGGCAAGTCACAGGCCTACAGAGCCTGGGCCTCGCTCCTGGCTGGGTGGGCCCGCAACCTCTATGACCCACTGCACCGGCTGTTTCATTCTTTTTTGTTTTTGTTTTTGTTTTTGTTTTCTGTTTTGTGGCACCAGGGATCAAACTCACAACCTCACACCTTTCAGGCAGGTGCATAAGCCACTGAGCCAAACTCCCAGCCCACGGTAATATATTTTTAAAAATTTAAACATCCATTGTATTTTTCATTTAATGGAGAATTTACATATATATGAAAATATAGTGAATATGTATCTATAAATGTGAGACTTTATGTGTACAAATTTCCTATAGCAGCTACTTAAACTTCATAACACAGCTTTGTAAATGCACAATACTTTGAGATATTTTATACTTTTACTTGTAATTTCTTCTTTCATCATTGTCTATTAAATAGTATATTCTATAATTCACAGGAAATTTTGAATTTTCTATTATTTTGTTGTCGGTTTCCAGGTTACTACTGCTCTAGATACAGGAAGATTCTCCAAATGATTTCAGTCTTCATAAATTTGTTAAGACATTTTTGCCAAACATGAGACCAATTTTGTTTAAATATTTCCTATTCACTGTAAAAGAAAATTAATCCTGCTGTTGTATGTAGGATCCTATGCATTAGAGTTGAATCATATTGTTTCATTATGCTGATGAGATTTTCTCTGCTCTTACTGAATTGTTTTGTGTCAATATTTAATCCATTTTTTCTAGTGCCTTTGTGCAGGAATGCTTGTCCATTGCAGTAGGAATTATAAGACTCTCCGCTTCCTGGAATAAAATGCACATGTACATTTTCAACTCTCAAACATATTCTCAAACCAGAACTTTCACTTGAATCCAGGTTTATATGTCTAACTGCCCACCAAACATCCACACATTTCTCAGACATTTCAGAATGATGTCAAAACTAAAATCATTACCTTCCACCCCAAACTCCCCCTCTGCACATAATTTTCCCACCTTACTCAAATAAATGGTATCAATTAAGTTGTTTACGGAGAAAAAGATAAAAGCATTATCATTAACCTCCATTCTTGATATCCTATTTTAGATTCTACCTTTTTGACATCTTTCTAACTAATCTCTTCCTTATCCACACTGATACCGCTCCAATGTCTTCTGTTTGAACTCCTTCAGAAGCTTTTCAGTAGCCCTTCCTGCCATCAGTCTTACTCTCTCTAATTTTCCCTCCACATAACTGGCAGGGTTACCTGTATAAATCATAAATCTGACCTATTACTTCTATAAATCATCTGCTTAACATCCTTAAATTGCTTCTTATTACCTGTAAAATACATTTCAAACATCTGATTTTTGCAATAGTGTTTTTTTTTTCCTTAGTTGAGCATCTTCTTATATTTCATCTCAGCCTTTTTTCCACTTGGAAACCATATCTCATTTTTGCAAGAATGAGGTCAAGTGTTAAGTTCTTTGCCCATTTTCAAGTAGAATGGAATATTTCTACCATTGTTCCCTTACTAAGTGCAAAATGGTTTGTTATCACAAAGCCTCTAACAACTTATTTTACTTAATTTTCACATGCTTGTGACACCCACACCTAGACTCTGAACAATTCAAAATTACGAACTCTGACTGGTTCATGTTTGTAGAATGCAATACCGAACTTGGCAGATAATGGATACACAATAAATGTTGGTTGGGTAAATAGAAATTTAAAAACTACATAAAATTTGTTATGTTTTTCTCCTTTATGTTAAAATCTTATCAATGCTAACACTCTTATTCTATTAATGTGATCACCACTTATAGCTGATCAGAAACAACCCTCTTTAGTGAATTGCTGTGTTCTGTCTGTGAAGTCCTCATTGCTGTAGGCTATGTCTGGTATTTCAGTTAATCAATTAAGCTACCATAGAAATAAATGAGAGGATAAATGATTTAGACAGAATCTTTAATGTGACATCCCTCACCAGAACTGCTTGTTCATTTTGCAACCTAGCAGAGCAGAGAAACTAATAACAGCCACATAAGGTGATCCTGAGAATAACTGTCTTTAAAAATCCCACAGGCCAAGCTCATTGTCATCCCACAACCTGGTCACTTTTATCACTTTTTTCATTCTCTGTCATGGTGAGTGGCATCACCACTCAAGCAGTTGCGAAATCAGACACCTTAGCGTCATTTAAAAGCTTTCGTTCTTTATTTCATCTACTCCTCCTACCTATTACTAAGTCCTGTTGAGATCCCACCAAAATATATCCCAAGTCTGTCCATTTCTTTTCACCACCACCATCCTCTTCCAAGATGCAATAATCTTGTAGCATTACCTAATTCCTCACTGTAGTATTCATTATAGATTTTATTATTTCTTCTATCCCCCCAGTGGACTCTGAGCTCCTTGAGGGCAATGTACTGTATGTTCTGAGGCTCTATCCTTTTAGCAAAATGCTATCTTTAAATATGAAAGTGGTTGCTAACAGTTAAAACACTAACTTTTTCCCCAAGTATATTCACATTTTGAGTGGGGCCTTCCAGAGAGAATGATTTGGACTTTGCTTCTCAAATGGTTATCTGCAGAACACTAACCAGACACTCCACATTAAATAACAGGCCAGCTGCAAACTTTATCTATGTCCTCGGTAATTATAGTACTCATTTTCTACGTTAAAGGTTTTAAAATATATTGCAATAAAGCATACAGGTTAACTCTATATAATCCAACATTTCACTTATTCCATCAGAGCACCTCCTTTTCACGGCATATTCATTAATGTCCTACTGAAGGGTGCATGATGGATACAGTCTATAAAATGAATCACAAAATGAACTTCAGAGACAAACTAAGAGATAGGAAAAACATTAAGGGCAGGAGGGGCTTGAGTCAGCCCTGATATCATCTTGGAAAGTTAAAGATATCTCCCAGATCCCTGTAACAGCCCCTTAATAGCTTGGTGTGGCTTTGCCATCAAAGCATCAAAGTCACGATTGGCCTTCCAATCTGTACAGTGTTGTTTCGTCCCAGAGTGTCTTGGTGCACTTGGTGATATTATACAGCAATATAGCCTTGGGAAATTCAAGAGATCCAGCTTGTTTCTTTTTCCCCACAAAAATGAAGTCCTTTTTAAAATTGCCAGTCTCGCTGTTGCTCATTAGTTCTGTCTGATAATTTTTTCCCCTGGATAGAATGAGAAAGTTTTGAAATGCACTTCTTAATTGCCTTTCTTTCAAAGAAACTTAGTATTCCTCTGGGAAGAACACTCCTGACCATTCTTACAGGACTCTAGTGAGAGAGAGAGAGAGAGAGAGAGAGAGAGAGAGAAGAAGAAGAAGAAGAAGAAGAAGAAGAAGAAGAAGAAGAAGAAGAAAGAGAAAGAGAAAGAGAAAGGAAGAAAGAAAGAAAGAAAGAAAGAAAGAAAGAAAGAAAGATAGATTTATCTATGAACTTAACTTATACGGAAATCACAACACTTCAATAGGTTAAGAACATCTGTGGCCAATGGAAGGTCTTTAAATTCACGCATTTCTGTGGTCATTCCTTAAATGTGTTCTGCTGGTGACTCAAGGACACATATATCTTCCTTCACTGTCTGCCAGCGCCCACTCTTTCAACTGTCCTCTACATCCCCTTAGAACATAATGGAAGCAAATCTGTTTTCACAGTGAAACTCTCCTGGCTGCATTATCACCCTTTGTTACTTTCTCATCTCAGAAAAAAAAATGCTGCTATCTTGGAGATCGCAAATTCTTCCCCTGAAAATCACTTGTCCTGAGAAATCCTTATTTATATTTTCCATGTTTTTGTGTGTCCAGTCAAAAATAGTTACTAAACATTTCTTTTGTCCCAGGCACTCTCCAGGGTACTGGGGTTTACAATTGAGAATGAAATAGTAACTGTACCTGCCCTGATAAAGTTCACCTAGTTCAGGTCATGAATGTTTCCCTTTCCACTATCTCCTTCCCTCCAGCCTTCAAAAATGCACTTGTCTCCCCAGTCTTACTTCCTATCTTACGTTGGCCCTACTTCTCTTCCCAGTTTGCAAAATGATCTTTTCTAGAGTACAAATTTAACAAGTGTTGAGCCTAGCCCCAAACCTTCCTATGATTTTCCACCATGTACAAGCTAAAGTCCCAGCTTCTTAGCAAGACACACAAGACTTCACAGTATGACCTCAGTCTGGTCTCTTGATCTAACTTTTCCCAAAGCCCTATTACAAAGGTTGTGCTCAAGGTTGGGACTTGAATAGGGTGTCTATGGGATTATTCTCTCAAATTTTTGTGCCCTATGTGCTTCACTCAGCTTACACTAGTCTTGATCCTACTTGTACTGAAGCCACACATAAGAAGTCCCATATCCCTAAACACATGATATTCATTTGCATCTTTGCAACCTTACAATATTACCGTTGTTTTTACCAGTCCCTCTTTCTCTCTCGCTGTTAAAAATAATTTGTTTTATTTTTACTTATGCTTGTTTATTAGTGTATAAGATCCATGAGAGCAGGGGTCGTAGCTATGTTACTCACTGTTGTATCTACCAATTAGGAGAGGGAAGGACGACATTAGTCTGACTTAAAAGCCAGTTCCTTCATGCAAACTTGCTTGACTCTTATGTCACTATGAAAACTCAGCTGTTATGGCCTTTGACATTAGTCTGACTTAAAAGCCAGTTCCTTCATGCAAACTTGCTTGACTCTTATGTCACTATGAAAACTCAGCTGTTATGGCCTTTGTGCCCACACAATACTCTGCAGATGTAACTCGATTATAACTTTATCACATTGCATGAGATTCAAGCATCTCTAACTTTTTTTATTTTAAACACAAGGAAAGTAAGAAACCAAAGTAAAGCAATTTCACAACCAGCCAATAAGAGAGTAACAATCATCAGCACATTGCATATTATTATATTCACAGAAATTATTTAGGATAAAAAATATAGGCATGAAACATTATTCAACAAATTATTAGCACAAAATTCTTGCCTCAGTGAATCAAGAGAAACCAGCTATACGATTATCTTTTTCATTATGATTGTCCTATTGTTTTCAAGTAAACATTTCCCATTAAAAATGAAATCTGAAGATGACCCTGAGGAAACTACTTTTCACTCAAAATTATTTTTCTTTGTCTTAACTAATTTTTTATATACATGGATTTTGTTTCAGTTCATCACACCAGTGCAACAATGCGATGGTTACATATGTGTGAATTATTTAGTTCACTGAGAAGTGTATTTTTAGTACTCATCCATTTAAGAGTGAAAATGTATAGTTTATCATTCCTTATAGTTGAGTAGTGTCTCATTATGTAGAAATACCACATCTTTTTTTATCCATTCCTCAGTCTAGGGACATTTAGGTTGTTTCCAAGATCTAGCTATTATGAACTGGCCAGCTATGAACATAGGTGCACATATATTGCTGTGGTAGGATGTTTTTGTTCTTCCAGGAAGATACCCAGCAGGGGAATAGCTGGGTCAAATGGGACCTCCAATCCTAGCTTTTTGAGGAATCTCCACACTGACTTCCACAGTGGTTGCACCAGCCTGCATCCCGACCAACAGTGGAGACGTGTTCCTTTTTGCCCACAGCCCCTCCAGCATTTGTTATTGGTTGACTTCTTAATACTAGCCACTCTTTCTGGGGTGAGGTGGAATCTCAGCGTTACTTTCATTTGCATCTCTCGAATGGCCAGTGCTGTTGAACATTTTTTCTCATATTTATTTGCCATTTTTACTTCTTCATCTGAGAACATCTCTTACTGACTATATATTTTAGTAAGTTTTTACGTTATAACAGCTTCAGATTTACAAAGATAGTATAAAGTTCCCATATACCTCATACCAGTTCTCCCTATTATTAATATATCAGTTAATGTAGCACATGTTTCACAATTAATTGACCAACATTAATAGGTTATAGTTATGGTTTAGATCTGGAGTGTTCCTCCAAATTCTCATGCATGTGAAAGGAAATTGGATGGATCATGGGGATGCTGTGATTGAATGTGTTGTTAGGAGTTGGAGCCTGGTCAGAAGAGATGGGTCCCTAGTGGCTGAACTAGAAGGGTTTATGTCTCTTCCTGGCACCTCTTTTCTCCTTTTTCTTCTTTGCCACTACAACTTGAGTAACTTCTCTCCACTATGCTCCTCTGCCACATTATATGCATCTTGGACCCAGCCGGCCACAGACAAAATAAACTGCTTCTTTAAGTTATGGCTGTTAGGTATTTTGTCCCAGTGATGAGGAAAGTTATTAAGATGATTATTATTAATCAAAGTCTATACTTTGTTCTGATATCCTTGGTTTTACCTTAATGTTATTTTTTCTCTTCTATGATTTCCAGGATACCACATTACACTCATGACTCCTGAAGCCAGTTTAAGTTATGACATTTTTTAAAGTTCCGTTTTTTTTATAATCTTGACAACTTTGAGGGTTACTGATCAGGTATTCATACAATATATTTCAGGCAAAATCGAGTGCATTCAGGATGGTATGGAAGTAGACCATACAATATATTTCTTTCTTTTTTACACTTTATTTAAGAGAAAATAAGACACATATAAGAAAGACAAAAAACAAAAGAGACAAACTAACGACTAGAATAAATGCACAACAGTAACATTATAGGTTTACAAAACAGGATGATAGAAACTTGACAATGGTTGCAATATTGCGTACCATTAACTTCAAAATGGTTGTTTGCATTAACAGCTGTATAGACATGTAAAATTGATCCTATCATATGAGTATTAACCATTCTTTCTCAATAACTAATACATTCAGCAGTATGTCTGTTTTAGTTATCTTACATATATATATGCAGATTTATATCTTTTCCTTTTCCCTTTCCTCTTTTCCCCTTTTCCCTTCCTAATTACTTTTGCTCTTTGAGCTGTTTTTTACCCTTACATAGTATTTATTATAGATTTTGGATCATACATACTTTTTCAGTTTCTTACACTAGGGAGACAATATGGTATTTACACACGTGGGTTTGATTTAGCTCACTTATGAGTATGGTCTCAAGTCATGTCCATATGCTTATAAAAGTCTCAATGCAATCTTTCTTAATTGCTGAGTAGTACTCCATTGTATAAAAATACCACATCTTTTTTATCCATTCTTTGATTGATGGGTACTTGGGTTGTTTCCAAGATCTGGCTATTACAAATTAGATTGCTATAAACATAGGTGCACAGATATCACTGTGGTATGATGTTTTCAATTCTTCTGGGAAAATGCCCAGAAGTGGGATAGCTGGGTTGAATGGGATCTCTAATCCTAGCTTCTTGAGGAATCTCCACCCTGACTTCCACAGTGGTTGCACCAGTCTACACTCCCACCAACAGTGGAGAAGAGTTCCTTTTTCCCCACAGCCCCTCCAGCATTTGTTGTTGCTTGATTTTTGAATCTTGGCCATTCTTTCTGGAGTGAGATGGAATCTCAGCGTTGTTTTAATTTGCGTTTCCCGAATGACCATTGATGTTGAACATTTTTTCATATATTTATTGGCCATTTGTATTTCTTTCTCTGAGAAGTGTGTATTTATCTCAGATGCCCATTTTTGGATTGGGTCCCTGAATTTTAGGGGCCTGATTTCTTTTAATTCTTTATATGTTTTAGATAAAAGTCCTTTGTCTGATTGAGAAAAATCAGAAGAAAATAAAAGATTGAAATATATTCTATGAGGGCCTTGGAGAGCTTGGGCTCTGCCCATCATACGATATATTTCAATCTTTTATTTTCTTCAAATTTTTCTCAAGGTTACCTCTGAGGATTGTGTTTCTGAGAGGAAGACCTTAGAAGTATAATGCCAGTATCACCACATCAAATCAAACATATGCTATCAATATATGTTAATCTTAGTTACCTGGTTTAAAATGCTTGTCAAATTCCCCTACTGTAAAGTTACTCTTGTCTTGCTCTGCTTCCCCATATTCTACTTTTTGGAAGAAAAATTAGAACCCACACTTAAGTAGTGGGTTTTGTATTTTACCTTCCTAAGGGTGGACAATCTGCATTTATTATTTGAAATTCTTTTGTATCTGAGATTTGTTCATTTTGCCTTTTATTTATTTATTCTACAATTTACTTATATAAGCATTGACTCATCTCTATTTTATTCTTTAATTAAAAAGTGTATTTTATTAACTTTTTTGCTCAAGTTATTTCAACTTTGGTCACAGCGTTATGTGAGTTGGTTCCTGTATTCCTTTACATAGTTCCATTTTTTGTTATTTTTTCTACCTCCCAGTTTCTTACCATCTCTCTTTTATTTTTCTCCTTAAATTATTCATATTTGAGGTTTGTCATATTAGAGAAACCATGCTATATTTAATGTTCTTTGTCTGATTTTTTTTCACTTAGCATTATGGTCTCAAGACCCATCTATTTTCCTAAAAATGACTCAAATTTATTCTTCTTTATGGCTAACTAGTACTCCATTGTGTATTTTTACCATATTTTCTTTATGTATTCATCTATTTATTGATATCTGAAAGAGTTAAATTATCATTATTTGTTGATGACCTGATCCTTTATGTAGAAGAACCCAAAAACTCCAGCAAACGATTCCCAGAATTAATAGATAAATTTAGTAGCATAATAGGATACAAAGTCAACACTCAAAAATCAATAGCATTCCTGTACATCAATAAGAAACTCATTGAAAGAGAAATTAGGGGAAGAATGTCTTTCACAATAATATCAATAGAAGTGAAATAGTTAAGAATTAATCTAACCAAGGAGCAGTAAAATCTCTATAATGGAAACTAGAGTACTCGAAAAAAGGAGGTCTAAGAGGGTATAAGAAAAGGAAAGATGACTCTTGTTCTTGGATAGGCAGAAACTCTATAGTGGAAATGGCCATGCTTCCAAAACTGATACACAAATTTAATGCAATTTCAATAAAAACTACCAATAGCATTCCTCATAGACCTAGAGAAAACAATCCTAAAATTCATATTGAACCAGAAGAGACCTAGAGTAGCAAAAATAATTCTGGGCAACAAAGGCAAAGCAGGGATTATTACAGTCCTAGACTTGAAATTATACTACAACGTTACAGTAATAAAAACAGGATGGTACTGATAAAAGCAAAAACAAGAAAACACAGACTAATAGATCAATGGAACAGAATAGAAGATGCAGAAACAACCCCAGACACAACTAGCTACCCTATCTTTGAGAAAAGGGCCAAATCCCTTCTCCAGTGGAAAAATAACCACTTTAGTAAAAGGTGCTGTAAGAACTGGCTATCCGCATCCAGAAAAATGAACATAGACCTGTATCTCTTACCATGAACTAAACGAAAATCAAAATGGATTAAAAACCTAAGTATTAAAATAGAAACACTTAATCTGTTGAAAGATAGAATAAGTAAACTCTTGAAGACATAGGTGTAGGCAAAGACTTTAAGAACAAAAACCCAGTTACAAAGAATCAACAAATGGGATCACATCAAAATAAAAAGCATCTGCAGAGCAAAGGAAACCACCAACAGAGTGAACAGAGAATCTACAGAATGGGAAAATTTTTTCCAGTTGCTCCTCAGACAAAGGACTAATATCTAGAATATATAAAGAACTAAAAAAATTAGACCCCCCCCAAATTTAAAGACCCAATCAAAAATTGGGCATCTGAAATGAATGAACACTTTCAGATGAAGAAATACAAATGGCAAATAAGTACATGAAAAAAATCCTCAACATCCCTGGCCATTTGAGAAATACAAATTAAAACAAGATTGAAATTTCAACTCACTTCAGAAAGAATGGCTGTCATCAAGAAATCAACCAGTAGCAAATGTGGAAGAGTCTGTGGAGGAAGAAGGACCTCTTTGCTAGTTCTGCACATGCACTTTCTTATTTTTAACCTTACAAGATTCTCCAAGTTCATTTTACATAATCTGCTCCTGTGCTTGACTCTGCCATTTCTCTAAGAAGCCCTAGTTCTCTTTATTAGAGAATGGTATTAGGAATCAGAATCTGGGTGTGCTCTTTGATTGTGTCATTTCTTCTTAGTCCTTTCAGATAACAGAGAAAAGAGATATGTGTGCATACTTTATGCATATGGGACAGAACAAAAATTTTGTCATAAAGGTGCATTATTGTGGGCGTATAATACCCACATTTATTATTTATAATATTTCTATTGATGAATTATTAATTTTAATTTTATGAGTTTTATTACATTAATGAGCACTTAACAAGAAAAATATCAAAAATAAAGTATTGAATTTTTAATATTTTTTGAGAGTTTAAAAAAGCATCAAAATTTTCAACATTGACTGTCTTTTGGTGTGCGAAGACTAAAAAATAGCAACAGAAATAAATTCTTAGATGAACTACAATGAAAGCACCAATAGAACTCTACAAAAGACAATCTTTATTTCAATTATCACACCTAAGGTAGTCTTCAAATGTAACAACAGCACATTCCAAACACACATATTGCTTACATTGACAGCACATGTGTTTTGTCTTCCTGGCACTTTTGTAGCACATACTTGACATTTTGCTGGTCTTGCCATTTTGTCAGGAGGTTCTTATATTGCACAGTGTACAGTTAACATAAAACACAAATAAACTAAATTCTTAATATGTATTGTGCATTTGGAATAAGCATTAGCATTTTCAAATCAGCTGTGTACTTGCTTCCAGAACCTAAAACATAGCATCAAAAATAAATTCTTGTATGAGCTACAGTGAAAATACCAATGGAACCCTGAATCAAAAATAATCTTTGCTTTAATTGTCACACCAAACGCAGTCTTCACATGTGACTACTGCTTGCTTCATGCATGTGTCTTGCTTACACTAATAGCATATTTACTCAGCTTTCCATTCCTATGTGGCAGGCCATTCTTGTCAACTCTTTTGTCTTCCTGTTTTGTCAGGAGTTTCCTACTATACTGCACAATGTGTACTTAGTAGGAAGATAAGATGTCAATAAAATAAAGCACCAAATATGTAATGAGTGCTTAGAACACACACAAACATATTCACATCAGCTGTGTTCTTGATTGCAAAACCTAAAAGATAACATCAGAAATAAAAACATACATGAATTACAGTGCAAATACAAACAAAAGTCTACCACAGAAATAATCTTTGCTTCAAATGTCATACCCAAGGCAGTCTTCACACATGAAATAGCATGTTCCGTACACAAGTATCACTGATAGCATATATGTTTTGTTTTTCTGTCCTTTCACATAGGGCACGGTTGGCATCTTCTTGGTTTTCTTGTTGTCTTAGTAGATCTTTGTCATGCTACACCTGCCTTTTTACCTGTCAGCTCACCAATGTGCTCCACAATTTTTTGAATTGTTCCCTGGGCAGAAACATTTTGCTTTTCCTCTGCTGTAAATTATTTTTTATGTGTTCCAGTTACAATCTTCTAAGAAAATTTCTCCATGATATTTTGCACTTGCTAATTTCTTTGTAAACTACCAAACTATTTATGCTACATGTTTAGAATCGAGTAAATCACAACCCCTGGCCAACACTTTGTGTTTTGGGTGATATCACAGTTTCTGTGTAACTAACCAACAAGATCTATTCCACCTTCGGTTTTGTTTTAGAAAGTTACCACCTCAGGTTTCCATATTGTCAAAGTTTCCTTATCAGTATTTCCATCATGGTGCAATGTTGACATCAACAGTAAGAGTCTGTTTTTCTTTACCATATATGAGATCAATGTTATATCTTTCTAAAATCCCAAGATTGTACTATACAATTCTCTGCTTTGAAATTGCAGTATTTCATTTGGAGTTTCTGTTTTGTTCCTGCATACAGTACCTATGCTGTTCAATTTGTGTTCTGTTAGCAAATGTAATACCAATTGGAACTTGGTAAACCAATTGTTGAATGTCACATTCGTATTAGTTTGGGAAATGCGAGCAACATCTGTCTGCAACATCATTTGGTTATGAATAAGGACCTGGTGGCTCAGTTCCAGGGTAAATTTCTAAATTGAAAACATAATAGGTCTTTGCATCTACAATGACATAAAATTTTAGGCCATATTTTGAAAGATTTTTTGGGGAATATACTGGCTGAAGTTATAGCCACCATGAAATGCTGCAAGATGTTCATCAATAGTCGTATATTTAGGGGTATGTAAATTGCTTGACAATTACTCACACATCTCTCAAACCATGAGTGGATAGCAGCCAGATTACTGGTTCCTTTTCTTTCTTGGTGGGTGGTTTTACCATCAAACCTCAAGCAGTTTTGAAGGAAAACAAATCTCCTCGGTGTTATCATTATTCTACAAACATTGAGTCCATGCGATTACTATGAAAAAAGCCCTGCTAAGTATAGCAGACCCATGAATTCTTTCAGTTCAGCTAATGAGGTATCATAATAAATACATTTTTGAATATGGCTACTGGTGCATACAGAACATTTTACTTGCCTTTCAGCATTTGTGTATTTCACAACATCTTGCAGCATTTCATCTGTTAAAACAATTTCCAACATTAAATGACAGTGCTGACGTTCTGTCCAATAGGCTTCACTTCTGCTAAGATCCTCACTATATCTTTGGACCTAGTTCTAACATTGGGTCATTCCATTTGGTTGCATGACCATTTTGTACATTTCTACTAGTCAAATATGCATTCACATTATTGCTTTCCTCATTATCTGAAACAAGGAGAGTTGCATTCTCTGTGTTGTAGTTAGGGGTTTGCAAGGAAAACAATTTTATACAGGACACATAATTTATAGTATTATGTAAAAGTCACCCAAAAAGTTAAATACAAGAAGTGCAGGAAATCCGTTCACACACTAAGACTCAAGGAATTCAGCTGAGGGCTTGGATTCCACAGTAATATCCTGCATAGGTCCAGCTGAAGACCTAGATCGAACAACAATGCCCCCTCATAAGTCCAAATGGAGGCCTAGAACCCATGACAATGACTCATGCAAGTCTGTTTTGCGGCTCTACTTTGGGAAGGCCCGAATGTCAGTGATAGAAGCTATAAAGTCTGTGCCAGTGGGGTGAAGGATCTGTATCAGTCAGTAGGTTGAGGGTTCTGCACTAGAACTAAGAAACGACGCTCAAAATAAGGACAAGAGCTCCCCTGAAAACTACCACAGTCATCCTCAGCGACAAGGAGGTCTTGAGCACCTCTGATAATGAGAATAGTTGAGTTCATAACAGGAAGCCAGCCTAACAAGCTTCTCCTGGAGAACCAACTACAACAGGAGAACCAACAACACCTATTAGAACCAACGACACCACAGAGAACCAACTACACTACTTCTTCTTCTCCAGTTCTCCTTTTTATGTTGATAATAATCCTCAGTGGGCCATCCACATCCTGAACTACACTGATTCAGTTCATCTGGTATTGTAAGTTGGCCACCAGTTATCGATCTCTCATACTCTGTGCCTGTATAGGTCGATTCTTGCTCCATTTCATTGTCACAGGAACTTTGGTTCACATGGCCAATGTCAAAGTCACTATCATCTTCATGACCCATGCGTGAATGATCTGATGATCCACTTTTGACTCATCCACAGCTTGCAAATCTGGTTTTTCATGTGCCATTGTACCAAATTGGGCTACTTCTAAGAGAAAAAAATCAAAAGAAAACTCTTTTAGAAAAGAAATCCTAAATGCAAAGAAGTTTAGTAATGAGCATTTCATGGGTAAAACTCAGTTGCTGCTTCTTCGAAACTCCTGTACACAACTTACCGTTTGTCTACCAAGTGGGTGAATGTACAGATGGGCTTTTACTTTCCCCAGGTGCAGCTACTGTGAGTCACAACCACATTCCATTCATGGTACAATACATGTTTCCAGTACAGAAGCGTGGTGTGGGTGTATTTTACTTCCTGTGATGCTCAGGTAAACATATGCAAAACCTGTTAGATGGAGCACTATATGGTAAAAATCCCAGTTTGACACTTTTGCACACACACACACACCTTCCTCATAGGGTAAACAGGGAAGATTGCTTCCTGTATCCCCCAGGTGCAGCTACTGAGACCCACAAACGGCTACTATTATGCTAAAGTACAAATTTACAGTAGAAAAGTTTTGGATGGGTTATTGTAGCCTAATGCTATTCCCCTGCTGTGTTCTTTGGGAAGGCCTAGAGGACACACCTTTACTAAGGAGAAAAGAAAAGTACTGCTGAGGGATGGTTCCAAAGCATTTGAAAATCTTTACTAGGCAAGTTGGGAGCTGACTAAGAGATATGGTTATGAAATTGAGCTCTGTGATATCAGTGGAAATGATAATATTCCAGAAAAGTTGAGGTCAGGTGGTAGTACAAAATCATCAGAGATAAACTGAATATAATTATTGAAATTATCACCAGAATACAAGTGGCAGCCAGGGGTTATTCAATGTTGAAATCTAGAGGACCAGGACAGATAGTAGGCTAACAAATACTTTGCTTAAGACACACACTTTAAATACAAGAAGTGGATAGATAGAAATTTATATACATTGCACCAATAAAATGCTCACATATTTTTCCAGTTTTTATTTTACCATTTTTTAGTTTCAGAGGTCATAAGTATCTTTGAAATGCCATACTTCGTGTATGTCAAAATGATTATACTAGTCCTTCACCTGAAGAAATTTATTGACCCTTATCTGTAGATATGCACATTGGGAAGTAGGAGACTGTCCATATATTTTGAGTGTTGTCGGATAGTGAGTGAGCAAACACTGCTATAAAGGAGCACAAAAACAAAATAATGCCCTCTCATCTTTTTTTTTTTTTTTTTTTTTTTTTTTTTTTTTTTTTTTTTTTTTTTTTTTTTTTTTGTGGCACTGGGAATTGAACTCACAGCCTCGCACCTGCCAGACAGGTCCTTATGCCACTGAGCCAAACTCCCATCCCTGGTGCTTATGCCACTGAGCCAAACTCCCTTCCCTGGTTTTTTGAGGCAGGGTCGCACTACTTAGCTCAGACCAGCCTTGCGCTCGCATTGTAGCCCAAGCGGACCTCGAACTCACAACGCTCCTC
Organism: Dasyprocta punctata; assembly: GCA_004363535.1. Lineage (NCBI taxonomy): Eukaryota > Metazoa > Chordata > Mammalia > Rodentia > Dasyproctidae > Dasyprocta > Dasyprocta punctata. Next base: position 50,360 of record RJWM01010578.1, read on the forward strand.
CTACCTCAGCCTCCTGAGTGCTGGGATTAAAGGCGTGCACCACCACGCTCGGCTTGCCCTCCCATCTTTAGAATAAGCACTTATGGAATTCTTGGTTCACCTTACCAGGTTGGTTGAATGGGGCCACAGACACACTCAGTGAGTTTCTGATTGTTTAAATACAGGGCACATTTTGCTTGTGGAAGATAATTTGTTTTTTGATTGCTGAACTTAAGTATTAGAGATAATACGGTAGGAAAGCACAAGTGAACTCCCTTAAAAGTATTCCTCCCTCAGGTCACAATTGCAAAGAGAAAGCGATATTACATTCTAAGTGGAATGGTAGAGATTAATGATACTTTCAAAGACAAAGGAAGCAGGGATGATAATCCACATTATGGTCCCATTTATGCAGCAAAAATCAGATATGCCATGGTGGATGAAGATGAGCTAATACAAACTTAAGCAAGTAATAGCCCTGATTAAAGCTTCTGTGCCAGATAGAGTATTCTTAGCGTAATGGATAATTATCAAAACAGCCTCTGGAATTTGATAAGTGGTTTTGATGTGGCTAAAGGATTTGTTTCAACATTCATTGTGAAGAAGAAAAATGAGCTGTTCACATCACCTGGACAGGCAGCACCATACACTCACAATTTTGATGCAGATCTATTTTTACCACTCTTGTTCTTTAATATGATATGGTTCAAATTGATCACGATAGTCTGCAACTTCTACACGATCTCACATTGGTCCACTAAATCTATAATATAAATTTAATAGGCTCTAATAAAGAGTAAGTGACAAATATAGTACTCTGAATTGGTAAGCTCCGGGGGATATTAAATAAACCTTACAAGGATGCAGTGATTCGTGACATAGTGAAATTTTGAAGGATCCAGTTACCTGGGTCATGGCAGTGTGTCCCTTTTGCAAAAGGGTATTTTATTGCACCATAACTCACCTAATACTAAAAAAGCAGCACAGTGCTTCTTAGGCCTATTTTTTCTGGCATTAGTCATGCCATCATTATTTCTATTGTTTCAATTTTTATTTTATTATTAGTGCATGTTTGCAGTACATAATGATGACATTCCTCTTTGGGAGTTGTTCCGCGTATATAACACATCTTAATTCATTTTTCATCGCCTTCTTCTCCCCTCTCTCCCCACTCCCTCCATCTTTTTGTCCCCCTTACCATTTGCAAAAGATCTATCTCTATATTTCTTGTTATCTATCTTTTATTTTGCTCCCTATTAATATTTTAGTTTTCTCATATAAGAGAAACTATGTGATATTTGAGCTTGTGGTTCTGATTTACATTTTCCTGCAAATAACTCAAATTTATCCTTCTTTTTAGTACAGTAGTACTCCATTATGTGTAAATGTCGCATTTTCTTTACAAATTCATCTGTTGATTAACATATAGGCCACTTCGAAGATTCAGCTATTATGAATTGTGTTGTTTTACACACAGGTATTTATACATCACGTCTTTAACACTTTGGGGAAGATACCTAGAAGGAAAATTCTAGTTTTAGTTTTTTGAAGTCTCTATACTCATTTCTGTAATGTACTGTCTCCCTCAAAATAAGACCTAATCAGAACATCATCAGCTTTTAAAACTAGAGATCAAAAATGCCAGCCCCAATTAGCCTATCCTTGCCTTACCTGTCTTACAGAGTAGCCACTGGGCAAGAGAGTAGTGACAGCAGGTAACACAAGGATAGGATGACTGGGGCTGGTACTTTTGATCTCTAGTTTTCCAGGGTGATTATTCTCCAGCTAGGTCTTATTTTCAGGGAAACATGGTGATTGTAGTATTTCTATTTTCATTTTATTTATTTTATTAGTACATACTTGCAATACATAATGAATACACTCATTGTGAGAAGTTAGTACATATACATACCACATCTTAATCCTTTTTACCACCTTAATCCTTTCTCCTCCTTTTTCCTCCTCTCCCTCCATTCTAAGATCCCCTTTCCATTTGCCAAGGTCTACCTTCCTGTTTCCTGTCATCTATCTCTTATTTTGCTCTGTAAATTATTTGTATTTTGGGTTTCTCATATAATAGGAACTGTGGGATATTTAACCTTCTGTGTCTGATTTACTGCATTTAATATTATGGTCTCAAGGGACATCCATTTTCCTATAAGTGACTCAATTTATCTTCCTTTATGGTTTTGGAATTTTAGAGATTATGCTGCAATTCAGAACGCTGGATAATTTATGGGATAAATTTGAAATATTGCAGATTTTAAAGGAGTAAGTTGTTTTTTTGGTATATATTAATAATGCAGAATAATATTTGTTTTGCTATATTGATACATACATACAACATGTTTTGATTATTTTCATCCCTTTCCCTCCTCCCTCTTCCTCCCCCCATTCTCCATTTCTAAAAGTGTACCTTCTAGTTTCCTGTCATCTTTCATGCGTGTATGTATGTATGTATGTATGTGTGTTTTGGACAGCTCATACAAGAGAAAACATGATATTTAGCTTCTGAGATTAGTTTACTTTTCTTAACATGATTACTTATTATCGTATGTTTATAATACATAATGATTATATTCATTATAGGTAGTTGCTATATGCCCATGACATATTTGAATTCTTTTATGCCTCCCTTTTGTCTTCCTATTTGAAAATGATATATCTCCCTTTTCCCTTTTATCTGCCATTTATTTGCTCCTTAATTTATTTGTACAGCCATAGCTCTGTTTACGAATTTAACTCATTTCATGATTCTGGGGAAGATGGCTGGAGTCATGTTCATCACTCGATGCAGAGTTCGGGAATGGAAGAAAAATTTTGCCACATGCTTCTGCTTGTGAACTGAATTGTTCATGAATAGAAGCATTCATGAACTGAGACACCACTATGCATACAAATCCTTAGGTTTGTCAAATAAGAGAAACTATATGACGCTTAAACTTAAGTGACTGATTTATTTTATTTACATCATGGTTTCAAAGTGCATCCATTTTTCTTCTATATAACAGGGTAGTAATCCATTGTACTACCATATTTTCTTTATCCACTCACCTTTTGATGAGCATGTAGACCCCTTCCAAGATTTAGCTATTGTGAATTGTGCTGCTATAAACATGGGTATGTGTACATCACTCACTGTATCCTGATGTCTTTTAACTCTTTGGGGAAAGACACCTAGGAGGAAGATAGTTGGGTCAAATGGAATTTTTCTTTTTAGTTTTTTGAGGAAACTCCATACTGATTTCTGTAGTGGTTGTACTAGTTTATGTTCCCACCAACAATGTAGAAAAGTTTTTTTCTTTCCCCCTGCAGACTCATCGGTGTTTATTGCTATTTGATTTCTTGATGACAGTCAATCTTTCTAGAGTAAGATAAAATCTTATAAGAAAGGGCAATATTGCAAGAAAGAGTGGTGAAGAGTGTACAGGTTACAATACAAATGGTACTGTTGCTTCAGATAAGTGATTTGGTAGAGGGCAGGATCTAGATGTATTTGCAATAGATACAAACACCATATGAACCTCTGGTGAACCTCAACAGAAGAGCTGGAAGCACAAACTCCTAGGGTTGTGAGGAAAGCCCATATTGCACTCCATTACAAAAGAAGCTCCAGGAGTGGAGGAGGTGTGGGGAAAGACTGATCAATGGGTGCTGAATTACAGTTAAATAGGAGCAAGAAGTTCTGATGTGCTATTGTGTAGTAAGGTGACTATAAATAACAATAATGTTCTGTACATTTGAAAACCCTAGAAGAAAAGATTTTAAAACTTTTCACCCTAAACAAATAACAAATCTTTAAGTTTAATTTGATTAATTTAACTTGTTTAAATTGATTTAAACATTACACAATATATACAGTTATTGAAATATTTTGTTACCAACTAATACATGAAATTTGTATGTTTTTATGTATCAGTTAAAATAGATTTAATTTAAATGAGAAAATGGCACGTATTCTTGTTTGATCAGGACAATAATTTTAAAATGAAAGAAATAATAACTAAGAATATTCACAATAAAAAGTAGCATTCTCTTCATATGACAAAATTATTTTAAAGCATTAACTAATCTTTTAGTGCTCTTCAGTTTCCTAATAAGCCATTTAAGGCCAGGTTATTAATTGAGAGAGTTTGATCTAATGGAAAGCACTTACTCTGGAGTCTTAGTAATGACCTACAAAAGTAGAGGTACATGTTAAGTGAAAAGTTAAATACTGATTTTCTATTTATACGTAAATATGAATCACATGAATATACACATACTCAAATATAATACACAAATATTATTTGTACATTTACCATGCAGTGTGGTGGTCACAGCACTATGATTGGCCTTGTGAAAACTCAACAACCCAAATCTGCAGTACTGTTTCAAAAGTTAGTCATTGTTATCTTCAAAGTACTTGCTCATACTACAAGATGTAGGCATGAAAAATTGATCAAATATAGACACAAATCTTTCTTTTCAATGAACTAATAGCAATTAGTGGTATAACTATCTTAACTTTATATATATGTTTCATTTTTCCTAACCATTGTTACTCTCCTATAATCTTATTTTTTATTTACAAAGAATCTACATAAAAATCAAAAGAACAGAAAAAAACAAAAATCAATAGAATCTTATTTTGAAATATTATACCATTGTTTTTATTGTTTTTCTCTTTAAAATAAAGAAAAAGCCAGTCATTAGTTAACAGCACTGTATCTGAGATGATTATAAAACCCACATATGGATACAGAAAGTACTTGGGTTTTAATTCAGATGAAATAATTATACTTACTGTTAATTTTGCCGATTTTAATTTCGTGCTATCATCATAGATAAGAAAAATAAAATGATAGTGCTAAAATAGGTTAACTTCAATAGCTACATGATGCAATTTATAGCACAATATTTAGTGTTTCTTATCTTTCATCCACTCTATAAAATAAACTTCCACTGAAAATGTTAATTTCTACTGAAGGCGAAATATCTGACAATAATGTGAATGCGATTATAAATTCAGTTAAAACATAAGCACTTGAAGGTAAAATTGTTCTTGTGATTTTAGTAATAGCACAACTTTGTTGGATTACAGTAACAGAAAAACAATGTTCTTACATAAAGGATGTAATCATTATGTGTTAGAAATGTGTACTAATGAAAAATAAAAACCGAGAAAATATATATGGAGCAGAAATGCACTTGTAATTTGCTGTGGTGTACATGTGCTTCATAAGTACATAAAAAGCTATCATATTTCACAATTTCAAATAGAAGCTATAGTTGTCAAAATACAAACATATACTCAAAGGGTAATTTAACTTCAAAATATTTGTAATGTAGCTGATGTTGAATAAACAAAAGAAAAGACAAGAAAAGAAAGGAGTTCCAGATATACTATTGATTCCTGATGGGGAAAGAATGAGTGCCCATAGGAAATTAACCAACCATATCACCAGAGCTTGTATCACCAACTAGATTTTGTTGAACCTACCAGGTCACAAGATCAGTTGGTCACAGCAGTAATTCGTGGTTTTACAGGAGTAGTATATTTTGAATTAAATCTGATTATGTTCAGAGGGCATGAAAAACTGCATGAGTGGAAAAGTCATCACTGTTGCAATAAGGTTTCTCTCTCTCTCAGCTCACATATATCCTCATGGAATATTCTCTACAAGCAGTTTATAGAAAAGGAAAAAGCTAGATTCTAGTTCATGTATTGATGTGAACTAAAAATGTATGGCAAAAGTAAAGCTGAATGACAATTGCATTACAGTCCCATTCAGAGGTAACTCTGAAATGCAGTAGTAAGGGAAAATCCTTCAAGTGTGCAGAACTGATAAGTCATCTACTTTGGACAAAGATGTAATTAGCTTCTTATATATAGACTGAGAAGTGATCAATTGTTTCACTGGTTGGTCAAGGTTTTGGGAGTAGCATGTCTGGGAGCCTGAAGTAAAAGAAGAGACATGTGGATGGATGGCTCTATAAGAGTGGGCACAAAGTGTGAGGATTTTTACCTGCTACAATAATGATTGTGAAAAAGCATCCACTGAAGTATAAGCATGAAACAAGAAGTCAATAGGATGACTTTGTCAGTAGATGTCAGTCAGTCTCTGTTTATCATACCAGCTTGTTCACAATATACCTGTGAATGGAGGAATCATGATACTGGCTATAGAGGCTATGTTTTGAGCCAGCAATATGGGCTCTTTCTTGCTAAAGCTGATCAGCTGCTCTCACCTCACTTTATGATCTTTCTGTATCAGAGATTAGTTCTAAGCGTTCAACGTGGTATTGTCTTTTAAAGACACAAACTAGCACTTTGGTGGTAAGTTAATTACATCTTGCTTCAGAAGAAATAATGATTTATCATAACTGGGATTTACTTTATCATAACTGAGATTACAATTTGTGTAAGATTTTTCTTTTCTGCTTGAAGCACTTAAACCAACTTTCCTATCTGAGTTTTAAAGAAATCCTAATTTACCAACATAAGGTTCTACACATTGGATATTTCTTGCATTAACGGAATCACTTTATGGAAAAGGGGGCATAACAATGAATGCATAACAGTGGGATCAACCAGTTTCATGTTATCCAGAAGTTGTCAGCCTGCCATGGTTTCTTGAGAGTACAGATGAAGAAATAAGTCAACATCATGTAGATGATGTCCTATGATTTGAGACTTTGTTCTTCAAAGGACAATCTATGTCTCAAACCAGCAGTCATGATATGGTACTCTGTCTCCAATAGGCAGGATATACAGATGTGGGGGGAAATGGATGGATATAAAGGTGGCCCCATTCATCATCATTTCCAATGATTTACTGGGAAGCTTGAAAACTCACTTGACGATTCTGTTGCTAGATGTCCTGGTTGCCAGAGGGTGTGTACTTCCACTAGGGGACACTATAAGATTCCTACTAAATTTAAGGCTATAGCTGTCTCTTGGTAATTTTAGGATTCTTGTGCCACTGTATCAGCAGGTAGAGAAAAAAGTCAAAATATTGGCAAGTCAAATAGACTTTTATCACCTTGAGCACTTTTGGGGTACTTCTCTTGTACCCATTTTTAACTGGGACTAGGCATTTGTTGTAGGATGAAGGGGCTAGAGAAGAGGGAGGCCAGTCATCTTTCTGCCACGACCAGCCTCGCACAAATCTTGAGCTTCTCAAAACTGATTCTGCCTCCACAGAAATGATCTCAGAATGTGACATGAAGGGAGGGCATTCGCAACCTGAGCCAGCCCCACATATCACCCTCAGAAGGCACCAGCATGAAGCATTCCCAATCATGACAAGTCCTGCCTATTGACACCACTCTCTGGGAAGGAAATGTATTCATTAACTATGAGACAAAAGAGAATATGACAGCAGATCTAAATGCCAGGAAATAGTGCCAGAGGAAAAATTCAATGCTTTTCCAACAGCTAAATTGAAGGAATTGTTCAATGCTGTCTGAAAGGACACATCTGGAACTTGTGAGGATTTTTATTTTTTACTAAAGTGTAGATAGAATGACTTTATTATTTTCAATGAAGACGTGTTGAATCTATTTACTTATTAATTCATGTTTCTAGAGCATAATTATTACATTTATCGTGAGGAATCTGTATATAACATATCCTAATTTTTGTGTCCCTTGTTCCCTCTCCTCTTTCTCCAGTCTCACCAATTCTTTCCTTCCCCATTTGCAAAAGCTTTATTTCTATTTTTTCTTCAACTCTTTTAAAATCCCTTTTCCCTTCCTTCCTACCTACTCCCTTGATCTCTTGTTCCCTTCTCATTTCAAGATTTCCCTGATTCCTAATACCTACCTTTTACTTTGCTCTTTATTTACACTTTTGGCTCCTTTTTTTTATCTTGAAGAGAACAAAACCAAATGAAATAAAACAGAATAGAGTTAACCAAAACGAAACAGTGAATGTGGTGCAGGACTTCAAAACAAGATTAAAGGAAATCAATAATGGCTACCATAATGCCTCTTCTTGTCTTCAAAATAACTGCCCATATCATCAGGCATAATAAAATCAAGCAAAACAGAACAGAATAAAACCAATCCAAACAAAACAATGAAAGCAATACAAGACTTCAAAATAAGATAGTAGGAAAACAACAGTGGCTACCATAATGCCTTTTGTTATCTACAAAATAGTGCCTATACCATTAGACATAATAAAATCAAACAAAACAAAATAGAATAAAATCATTCAAAACAAATCAATGAAAGCAATACAGGGCTTTGAAACAAGATAACAGGAAATCACTAATGGCTACCATAATATATTTTGTTATCTTTGAAATAGCTGTCCATGTCATTAAATATAATAAAATCAAACAAAACAAAACAGAATAAAACCAAACTAAACAGAACAATGAAAACAATACAGGGTTTCAAAACATGATAATAGGTTAACAATGGCCATTGCCTCTCCTTTTTAGACATTTCCTCCCCTTTCACTTTCACAATATCTATTGTGCATTTTGGATCCCACTAATTCCTTTAGTGTTTTACACTAGGGAGACAACACAATGTTCACCCATGTGACTCTGAATCATTTCACCCACGAACATGATCTCGAGCTGTATCCATTTACCTACAAGAGCCTTGAGGTTATCTTTCTTTATAGCTGAGTAACTTTCCATTGTATGAAAATGCTGTATCTTTCTTATCCATTCTGCAGTTGGTGGGCAAGTTACACCTACTTTTTCTGGTTCCCTGTCACATAGAGCATTGTTCTCTCTCCTTTGACTTTCAGTCTATGAATTTTCTTTCGAGTTAAATGTGTTTCTTGTGTAAAGCATGTTGATGGATCCTGTCTCCTGATCCATTCTGCCTGTGTTTCTTTTTATTGGTGAATTGATACCAGAACAAATGGAAGACCTTTTGTACAGAGGAGTTGGAAAGCAACTGTTTATTATGCTAGCAGGCTAGTGGGGCCAAGTGCAAATCACCAGCCTTAACTGAGAGTGAAACAGAGACTTATACACGTTTTGTAAGCAGGAAATACAAAAGTTGACAGCAGGTTATTATATAATTGGTTACATGAATCAAGTCATGTGTTGTCAGGCAGGTTTGTTCTGGACAGGTTAGTCCTAATGATTCTTTATCATAAGATGGGAGAAAATAGGGAGGAAGCTATGGCCAAGGGGGTGGTTGAAACTAAGCATGTCCTTGACTAGTCAGTCTCGGTTGGAAAGTCCATGAAAATTTAATATGTTTATATGTCAGACAGTACAGGCAGTCCAGATGGATCGGGTCAGACTGAGTCAGGTTGGACTATCTCTAAGTTGCAGTTGACATGGTCAGTCAAGGCTGAGTCTAATGATCTAACTATGTGATGAGCACATAATATCTTAACAGAGTTTTGGACTATTGATTTTTAACTTTTTTGTCACAATGGGACTCTAAGGGAAGAAGTTATTCAGTCATTTGTTAGTCAGGAAAGTTTTCACTAAGGAGAAGATACTTGAGTGAAGATCTGATTAATAAGTAGAAGCTTGCTAGAATGAAAAAGAGGGAACTACCATTGTGAACAGAGGGGGAAAAGGAGAAAATACCAGTAAGGATGCTCCTTTATGGAATGGAAAGTGAGTCTTTGTGTGGCTCGGAAGATTCACGAACAGCTGTGCCTGCTGTTCTTTTATGAGAGTGCCTGGTCAAGAGACCGCAAGGGGCCTGATCTCCAGCTTACATACTGCTCATCTAATCAGACATTCAAGAGAGAAGCTGTGCCCTGAGAGAGAAAGGGTTTATCCAACAAGTTATTATTATTGGAGGACATGATCTGTTCATATTTTCCCTTCTTTTTTGGAGTTTGTCACAGTTTATTATGGGAAATTACCAATCCCCCAAGTTATTCTCATCCCAGAAATCATATGCCAGTGGCAGATTTCTCCTGTGAATCTCTGCCATGACCTAGAGTTAATAGCCTTTGCTTTTTGCTAGAAACTTTGACACATTCTGGAGAAAAAAAAATAAAAAATGTCCTTTTAAAGTGTCCCCTTGTAGCTCTGGAAAGCAAATGTCTAAGAAATTCAGAGTTACTCAGATTAATCAAGAAGGGGTAGGGAGAAAGGGAATTTGTAGCTAGCAACACAAAGGAGGGAATATCAAACCCATGGAACCACATATGCTACGCAAGCTGTAAACACATTAAATATTTAATTAGGTTCAGTCAGAAATACCTATTTCTTCTCCCCAATACACACACACACACACACACACACACACACACACACACACACACTTTTCCAGACACCTCTAGTGTCTTCACAAAGTGTGATTTAAAAAATGCAGTTAGTACTGCTGCCAAGTGCGATGCAGTGGAAACCTAGGCTTGTAAAATTACTATGGTGTGTCCTCATCTACCTAATTCATCAGACTTACAGCTTATCTCTAAAGTCAAAACGACCTTGAAAGGTAAGTATTTTGAATAAATTCAAGACATCCATGCAGCCATTACAACACAACTTCCGATATTCAGGAAAGAGGACTTCCAGACCTGTTTCAGAAAGTGATAAGACAGTTAAGTGTGTTCGAAGAGAGAGGAAGTTTTTGAGGGAGATTCATGGCAATGTGGTTTGTACTCTAGTACATTAAAAAAAGGTAAATACTTGGATAGCACCTTATATTTGAGTAAGTCAGAAAATGCAGCACAATAGGTATGTAGCCATTACAACACAACTTCCGATATTCAGGAAAGAGGACTTCCAGACCTGTTTCAGAAAGTGGCAAGACAGTTAAGTGTGTTCGAAGAGAGAGAAAGCTTTTGAGGGAGATTCATGGCAGCACAGTAGGTATGTAAAACTTCCTTTATGCCTTTGCTTATCCACCTGACTGTTTTCCTTGGACTTTTACCAGGTTCAGAATTTGGGACATGGTTTAAATGTGTCCCCCGTAGGTTCATATGTTGGAAGCAGCTATACTAAGAGGTGTGGGGGAGATCAAAAGAGACTTTAACTTCGGAAGAGAATAAAGTAATTCTCATGGGACCTGAGTTAGTTCTTGCAGAAGACAATTGTTATAAAAAAGCAAGACTGCCCCCTCTCATTTATTTTTAGATTCCTGTCTCATCATATAATCTCCTCACATACACTCCCACCATGATGCCATCTGTCTTGATAGGATACAGCAAAGGGGGCCTTTGCCAGAGGCCAAATCAATGGAGCTTTAGGAGCCTCCAAAGCTTTGTGCTAAACAAACTTCTTTTATTTATACATTATTTAGCTTCAGGTTACAGTAGCATAAAATAGACCAAAAATACCAGGTTTTCCCTAGTAATGGGACTGGATGCTAGATATCCATACCTGTCAAGCCCATAAGAGTCACTGTTCTCTCCACCCCAGAGGTCACAACTTGTCATTGGTCTTTTTCTACCAATACCCAAACTTGAAGGAAGGGTGATTCAACGCCTTTGTATAGGCTATTTAGTATTCCATATTTTAACTCCTATGACCTTGATCACTGAAGTCTCTTTTATCATCTATAACAAACTAATGATATTAATAACACCTATTTTAATGGGTTGTTTATAAAGATTAAATGAGAAATTTTGGTAAAGCACCCAATATGATGCTTGGCATATAGGATGAAAATATAAATTTTATTGACTAGTATCTAACTCACATACATTTCAGTCACACTGTTAATAAAAGACTGAATGAGGACTTGATTCAGTGCTTTATGACTTGGTCACATTTATTAGTTTAAATATCTTTCCGCCTATCCTTGGAGGGAGCATCGCATTCATTTTTACTTTACCTTCTTGGTATCCTCTCTGTATAAGGCATTGGAGATGCCAAGATGAACAAGACATTATTCCTGCCTTTGAGGAGTTTGTAATTTCATGGGGTAAAATGGTGGCCAAATAGATCATTAACAGTGAACAGATTGTGTTATGAATGCAAAATTTCGTGGAAGCATAAATTGGAGACAATTGTTTTGAAGTGGGGATAAAGGGTAGAATTCTTACAAGGGACATCACATGACGTGAGTCTTGATAAATAAGCAGGAGTTGGTCTTGTAAAAGAGAGAGATCTGAGTGTGTGACTGGTGGATAGGGCTGCAGGTCCAAGTTAGAGTGCTTGAGCAAGTAAGATGCAAATTTGAATAGTACCTTAGTATTGCAGAATGAAGATGATGAATGGGATGAAGCTAGAACACTAGGCAGGGGCCAGGTCATGAAAGTTATTAGACTTCAGGTTACAGAATGTTTTCCCTGAAAGTAATGGAGAAAATAGACTGGCTTTAAATGGAATAATGAGATATTTGGATATGATGCTTAAAAAGATGTAGAGGATACCTAGTATGATAGCACACATCTGCAACCTCAGTTATTCAGAAGGCTGAGAAAAGAAGACTGTAAATTCAGGACAACCTGGGCTACTTAGTGAGATCCTGTCTCAAAATGAAAAAAAAAAATTCTGGGAATGTAGGTCAGTGGTAGAATTTCTTTGGTTTCAATCCTCAGTGAAAGAGAGAGAGAGAGAGAGAGAGAGAGAGAGAGAGAAATGAAGGAGGGAACAAAGGAGAAAAGAAAGAGGAAAAGGAAGAGAAAAAGAAAGAAAGAGGAAACAAGGAAGGGAGAAAGAAAGAAAACAAAAGAAAGGAAGGGGAAGGAAGAAAAAGAAGAAAGAGAGAGGGAGAGAGGGAGACGGAGAGAGAGAGAGAGACAGACAGAAAGACAGACAGAGAGAGAGAGAGAGAG
>RJWM01010579.1:0-62832 GCA_004363535.1 Dasyprocta punctata
TTTTAAAATTATTTTAGTTGAAGTTTAGTATACAGTCAGTAAAGTACAAAAACCTTTGGAGTGTGATTTGATGAAATTTGACATCTTCAGGCACCCAGATAACCACTTTAAGGGTCAACTAGCAGAACATCCAAGAAGGCTTCCTAACTCCCCATATCCACCCTAATCCTCTCCTACGTTACCCTTATTCTGATTTTTAGTATCATAATTACTTCTCCCTGTTTTTGATTTTGATATAAATAGAATTGTGCATTACCTGTGATTTGTGCCTTGTTTCTTAAACCCACTTTATCTGTACATTCATCATTAAATTAAGATGTGAAATTATGTTTGATTTAATTTCTGTATATTTAGCTAAATTTAGTTGATGTTTATCACTTAATATAGTATATACCCTTCAAGGATTTTGATTAGTTTTTTCATCCTCTAACCAGATTACATTTATTAATGTGATTTTACAAAATAGGGGTAGTTTTAGCTAATCTTTGCTTAGTAGAGCTATTCGTTTGTAGTAGATATTCAACATGTGTTGGCTAAGTGAATTATATTTATTTATTTTTCCTGAAGCATTCTATTTCACCATGATTAGGGCTCAATTTAGAAAAATAATTGATTAATTTTTACATAGAATTTTTGAATTATTGAGCTCAAACTATAATACCAATTTTTTTATACTTCATTTAGTAATAAAGGAAACATTTCTTTAGGAAGTACATACACCTAAGAATCCAACCCTGACAATGCCCATTTATCTCTCCTCATTATGTGTTCTTACTGTGGGAGATGCTTTAGTTCTCGTGAATCTAAGGTTTGGTATTCCTTTTAGTTTGCAGCACTAATTATTGTCTTGTTTCCGATTATGAAACCTGATTGTTTTGTGATAAAAATCAATGAGGCAAATTAAAAGCTTCTTTTATAACATATATGCCTAGGCCCTTAATTTGACATTCGATCTCTTATAAAATTACTCCAATATATATTTTTGTATGAACCATAAGACCAGGTTCCATATATCATTGTAAATATTTTTTGTAGGTATTTCATTTGAGCCTTGTGATAAATTTAAGAGAGATTTATGCTACTGGCGCATAAAATTTAGAGGTTTTTTGATGTATTGTCAAAATTCATAAAATATGAAGGGAATGATACTCAGAATTAATCAGAGGAAAAAGGATTTTAAAGCCTGTGCTATAAACAACTATGCTACCTTTTCTAATGATAACAACAACAATATTTACAATATAATTTTAGTTCCATTAATAATAAGTCTATACTAATAAATAATACAAATATGGGAAAATATTTATGTTTATAAAGTTTTTTTTAATTTCTCTGGTTCAGACCTACTTCAGGGTTGCATATGTATTTTATGATCTATAATTATAATACTGAGATTTATTTTTATAAAATAGTAGATCCTTAAGCATGATACTGTATTGAGAGCTGTAACTCAAATTAACTAATTGTAAAAATTACAAGTATTTTATAAAAATAAAACTATCTCTTGAAATATATTGTAAGCTTTTTTTTAGGATTTCCTTTGTTTCTCATATGTTATACAAGATCATTCTCATTAATTATACCTCTTTTTACACATTTCTAATATTTAACTGTAAAATTTATTTTACAATTGTAGGTTAAAATTAGCTTATTTCACCAAACATGTTATTTATTACTATATATTTTGAACTCTCTAAGTATTCCATGGATAATGCTTTTTATTTATTCATTTTAATTTTAAAACATTAATAGTCTTTCAGACTAGTGTCTCGAATATTAGATCCATATAAGTAAGTCTTTGAGTTCTCCATTTAAACTTTTTAAAGTGTGTTCAAGCATAATGCTGTATCACTGCATGAGAATTCCATCTTCTTCACACAGTCGTGCCTTGTAGGTTCTATTTTCCCCATTTGGATTAATAGATAGATCTATGAAGGTACAGGTCTATGGTAGCTCGATAAGTCATGTTGCCAAATTCATAAATTCATGCATATTCTCACATTTCATCCATTGATAGACAATTTCTGCTTTTATTGAAACCATTTCTGGTTCGTATTGCTTTCAGTTTTCTTCCTAAGACTCCCATTTTAAACTAACTTCTAGAATTGTCTGTAAACAATCTTTCCCAATTTTCTATCAAATTTTCAACACAGAGAAAGGAGAAAAGAAAAACATAAGAAGCACAAATGCTGACACAGATACACTAAATCTGGAAGTTTTGGAAATGACTCACTTGTCTGAACTAAGGGATATGTAAATGGATTGAGTTAAAATGTAAATCATCACTTGATGCATCTTCATAGCTTACACTTAGGAATGAAGAGTTAGTACCAGTAAAAAAAGTAGGAACCAAGCATCTATTTATATTTTGCTTACCCTAAGGTAGACCCCAGAGAATTTTTTTATACACTGATATCTCAGTTGTACAAAAACTTTAAGCTTGAACTTCCCACTACTTGACTAGCAAAGTTAAAAAAAAATGCTTTGTGTTCCTAACATTGCTCCATAACCCACCTGAAAATCTGACTTGAAAAAACCTGTGCTGGGAGAGAGTGAGTCACACATCATATCTTGCCTGGAACACAAAGGTGTGATGCTTTAGTCTAAGTGCCACTCTTGCCCAGACAGCATATAGGGCTGTGTCCAACATTCATCACTGTGCTTTTATTTTGGGTTTCATTCGTGCAAAATATCATAACTACGGCTCCAAAGAAAGTTAGTGACAGCAGTAGTAAAGCTAAGAGAAAACCTGTGAGAACTACAATATAGTTAAAGAAAGAAATGGCAAAATTTGTTAAACTCCTGGAAAAAATTTAAGTGTAGTTAATTGGTTTCAGAATCAATTATTTGATTTTTTTCATCAATTCTTATGAGAAAAATATGTGCAGTTCTCAAATGTTTCAGTGTTCAAACAAGAGTTTGGAATGAATTGAGTTTGACAACCTAGCTATCATAGTGCTAGATTTCTCATCTGGAGGAAAGCACCCAAAGGCAATGGTATAAAGGGTAGCACTGATAGATGCACGTTGAATTTTGAAATGAATATTAATTCACATACGTCTATGTCAGCAGAAGAGGAAACAATTCTATTAGTGTGAGCTAAAGAGACCAAAAGGAGTAAGGGCTTAATTACAAATCAATTAGAAAGTTAAACAATAATAAGGATGTGGCTGTATTTTTTAGGATTTCATTTTTATAGGCATCAGGAAACACAGATAGATAACAAGTATAACTTTTGCTAGGAATAGCTAAAAAGATGAAAATAAAAGACCTATATAGAATCTGGGCTTTTAAATAGGCATCAGATCCAAACAGTAGGGAGTAAGGAGAGTCAGGAACCCAAAGGGGCGGGGGCCAAGGACTGCGTTAAGTGGGAAAGGCCCTTACCTTTCACAGTGTAGAGAATTACAAGTGTTACAAGTAGAAAGGTTGAAGGAGCAACATCAGAAGTCTAGTATTAGCGTTTACCTTCACTTCCAAGAATTTTTTTTTTGTTTATCTAAGCTAAGCTCCTCATGGTTCAGCCCAAAGCCATCAGACTCCTTTATTACAGACATAAAAAGTACCGTTTCTGATCTGAGAGCAGTTACTTGATTTAACTTGTAGCCAGGGTGAGTAGCTTTCTCTTATTCTTATTTAGGGTAGGATGCGTGAAGGTCATCGATGTATCTCTACGAATGGAGTATTTTTATAGGCGACCTTGAGAGTAAAGTAAATTACTCAACTGGGATAAACATAGCCCTGTGGGATTTCTGTGCCATTCTGCTAAAGTATACTTTTCCATGCCCTGTGTTAAATAATTAGCATCAGGAAATGCAGAAGCCTAGATAAGTGGAAAGGGACCAAACTAAAAAGCAAAAAACAGAGGCAACAAAACAAACCCAAAATGAAAATTTAATTTAAAATTATATTGAATCATTAGTTGGATGGTGGACATAGTGTTAAACATTCTGCTTATTGTTACATGGGTAATTGGAGTCATAGATGGTTTAAAAGTGTCTCTGGGTAGTAGCACAGCCCCAAATACATAATACATATGCAATAAACATCTGTTAAAATGAATAGATGAATTTCTATAATTTAGAAACAAGCAGAGAGTTAGACCAACAAAGTTAAAGAACTCCATTGTGGTTGATTTTACAATAGAAGAAACTTTTGGCAGTTTAGGAGATCAAATATAAGTAACTTCCAGAAAAAAGAAGCATGACATTATTCAAGGGTTACATTAATTAACTTCTAGAGAGTGGTTAATGTTTCCTAAATAATTTTAGGCATGTTATCCTATTTAGCTTCAGTTGTTCAGGCAAAACCAAACTTTTATTTACCTGGTATGTGAAAAACGCATTGGGACATGATGTATTTCATAGTCTAGGAAAAAGGGTCATGTGAACAGACAAAGTAGAACTAATTTTTATCTACCACTATTTGTTGATTATTAGGCTAAATATAGAATCTGTAAAACATTTTTAAACTTACATTAAACATTTATTTCAGTCTAATACTTGCAGTTGTAATTTATTCACCATGTTTTGTTATACAGTTCTATACTGTAGATCTGCAAATTGGAACTCCATGTCATCTTCTTTACATAAGCCATACCTTCAATGTACTGGTTAAAATTTCTACTGTAGTAATTAATGCTGTTTGCTAAAATAAATAACTGATAGCTTATAGTTTACTTATTGGGGAGAAATGAAGAACTGCTAATTAAATAATGAGCCATGTGTGTTCATTTTGTTGCTACACAGAAAGAATAGAAATTCTGTCTAATTTAGGAAGTTTCTTTAGGAGAACTTTCATAGAAATCTATACTGTCATTGAGGTTATTAGGACCTTGTACCTGATGTATCTTCACTCTACCTATTTCTCCTTTACCTCTCCACTCTCCTCCTTCTTGGTCCCCTGCACCTCTTCCTATCTGCAAGAGATACACCCCCTTACCTTGATCTATCCTTCCTTTAATTCTTAGTTTGTACTTTGCCTTACGCAAAAGAGAAATACCATATAGTACTTAATTTTGTGTGTCTGATTAATTTCACTCACCATTCTATTTTCTAGATGCATTCATTTTCCTATAAATGTCTCAAATTTGACCTTCATAGCTGAGTAGTATTCATAAACTAAGATTAACAATATCAAGAAGAATGAAAAGGGGGAAAGGAGAACTAGAGGAGAAGGGAGAGAGAGAGAGGAAAGGGGTTAAAATAAAATAAATGAGCTGTATTCTGCACATGCACCAACTTACTAAGATGACTGCAAAATGTGTGTACTGCAAATGTACTAATAAAATAAAGTTAAAAAAAGAAATCTATACAAACGTCTTTAGTTGTGTTGTCATGGCTGCCTTGATATTCTCAATCCATTCAAAATGTTTATCTTCCACGGTCATTTTAACTTTGGGGAAGAGCCAGAAGTCAAACTGCTTCAGATCAGGTGAGTAAAGTGGATGAGAACACACTAATGTGTTTTCAGAGCTTGCCTCTTTGTTAGTTGTCACTCAGCAGGGACAGTCACTGTATTTTCTATCACAACTTGTAAACTTGTTTAAGAAAGATGACTTCAAAAATTGCTTCAGAAAGTAGCAAGGACGATGGGATAAATGTGTCTGCAGATGAATAAGGAGAGAATTGTGAAGGGTAGAATAGGAATGTGACTTTTAGTATAAAATTTTTAAAGTATTTTCATCATATACTTTGATCACCTTGCATAATAAAAAGTGGAAAAACAGAAACAGTGAATCACTGAGGATGGCAGGGAATTAGTTCAAGTATTTCTATTGTTGTGGGAGACAACATGATACAGTTCCAAGATCTCTATGTTGTAAAATCAGAGAACCAGCAAACGTTATTCTTTGAATAACAATGACTCAAAGTACAGACACATAGTTAAAGGCATTTGTTTCTTCATCAGAAAAATAGAGTGATGTCATATATACTCTCTGAAGTAAAGTTTATAGGATTAGGATTTTGCGTTTTGTTGGCTAGTGGAGTTTGTTTGCAATTTGAAGAGCAAGAGAAGCTGTGGACAGTTGTTTAAAGCAATGTGACAATTCCAGAAAATTAATCTGACATTTCATGGAGGACAGATTAGAACGAGATACATTGAAGATCTCGCCTCCTTACAGAATATGCCCATGATGAGAGAGAACAGTGAAGCACAAAGTGCCACATAAAGCATGGCATCCAAAAGGCTACATGTATATTAGAAAGTATGTGTTTGAATGGTGACAAAGCAGGGAAGAGTCAGAGGTGGTACCGGGTACCTGGCCTAGATCCCCAATTTCCCAAATGAGTATACGGCAAAGGTTAAAATAAATGAGATAAGTGGTATGACTTTAGAGCTTCAGGAGGATCAAAACCCTTCTACAGGGTTCGAGACTCTGAGGGCTAACACAAGACCTGTCTCTGGACAGCCCACATTTATTTTTTCAGGCAAGGAAGGAATTACAGTGGAAAACACAGGAAACTCAGCAGGATCTTGGGAGTGGTTCAAAGACTTTTTCTAAGTAGCAGACTATGTTAATTTCAGAGAAGTATCTTGACCTTGAGTATAATCCTGAGATGACTCACGAAGGCATAGATGATCTTATGCTAAAAAGAGTCAGTGGGAAGTGTCAGATGGGTGGTACCAATAACCCTAATCCTTTCTTTCATACCACAGGAAAATATGTGAAACCAGACACCGTGAATCTGTGGTCCCCAACAAGATGATATCAATAAATCAGGTTTTTTTTACTGAAAAAACAGTGGCATCACAAAAGGGGATCAGATATGTTTGGCTTTAATGAAGTAGAAATTATAAACAGAAAGACATGTTGGTGTTCTGAGGCAGGTTTGGCTAAGTTTCTCCAAAGAAAGAAAACAGTTTTAATCACCTTACATCATTCATGATCAAGAGAAGAATCACATGTGGTAGAAACAAAATTTAATTTGGCTTTGGCCTTGCTGTATTTGAAGTACTCATAGTGAATGTGAATTATTTTGATAGGAATACATGGATGGAAATGCTTCATGAGAATGTATGTCTTTCAAAAGCACACTTTATTTACTTTCATAAGTGTCAGGTAATGATAAATATCACTGATTAAATAAATAATGAACGAATAAATGCATAATTTTGAGGATATTAGTTTTAAACAATGGATTTATTTTTTATCCAAGAAAATATAGAGCAGTGAATACAGAAACATATTTAAATTAATATAGACTATTTTTAAATTTCTTTTGCATTTTTTAAAATTCTCCTAAATTGTCTGACACTAAGAAGTATTAAAGTTTAATTGTGTGCAGCATCATTTATTATTTGTAGCCATGTATTTAATATTACAGGACATTCTTAAAAAGTAATTGTCAGGCAGATAATTCTCTAATATAATAAACATGAGAGTTTTATGAAAAAATTAAATTATACACAAGGAAAATGTTATTGCTCCTAAGACTAACAAAGCTAATTTTAAATCTTGATTACTTTTTAATTTTTGCTTTGAAATGTCGAGTTCTGTCTGCTGGCCTGCAGGAAAGACATGACATGTTAAAACATGTGCTTGCCCTTTAATTTTATGTAATTGTTCTGTTAATATAATCAGGTGATCATGGTTATATAATCAGTGATTTTGTAATCTTTGATGCTTTGCCTTAAGCAATTTTGCTAAAAAGGAAACTTCAAATTTGAAGTATTCTTCTGCTTAGCCAATTTAATCCCCAGGATCCTCATCATTGCCTTGGAACATGTATCATTAATCAACTAGTCTTCACTTAGTGTGCTTGTTAAAGTCTAAGAAAATGTTTCTCACTTTCTGGTAGTAGTCTTGGACATAGAGGTATACACAACCTGATGGACTAGTGCAAGGGAAAATTCAAAACTGATATTGTGACACTTTATTAAGGATGGGATATGCAGGCCCAGCCCATCTCACAGTTAGGCTGTCAGACTCAGCTAGCCTTGACTTTCCATGCCAGCTGCCACTTGTAAGATAAATATAACCCAGTCAGTGAGTGCATCCTGTTGTGCTAACTTGTTTCAAGGACTTATCACCCAGAGACAGACTGGCTCAGTCAAAGACAATGACTGATTCTACCCACTCACTTGAGTCCCTGACCTTCCTGCTAAATGATAAGAAACCCCAACTAAACCTGCCCAAAATAAATCTGCATAGCAATGTATGATAAAAACATTTGTAGATAATTATAAAATAACTCGTTATCAGTTTTGTACTTCCTGCTTGCCAAATGTATATATGTTTCTGTTTTACCCTAAGCCAGGGCTAGTGATTTGGACTTCGTTCTCACCAGCCCACTATCATAATAAAAAGCTGCCTTTCAACTCCTTGGTGCAGGACGTTCTCATACGATTTGGTGTAGTTTTCCACAACACCAGCCCTGGAGACTTTGATACCTGACTAAAGCACTTTCATCAGATTTTCTAAACATATTTAAAATGATTTCTAAATTATAGAAAAACGAGAAATAGGATACTAAAATTTGCATTGTTTTACCTTGATTCCCTATTTCTTGAGTGTCTGAAACTTCTAGGGAAACACATGAGTCTAGAAGTGGAAATATGTTGAACTTCTCTCAAGCAGTCCACAGTTACTCTGGTTTCTTTTTGTGTCAAGGTTTTTTTCTCCACCTTGTATTTATTTACTTATTTTCCTCGTATTTGGTATGTATTATAGCTATTTAAGTGCTCCCTTTACATGTGAGATTATGGGTACTAAAAGCTCTAGTCTGTCATCACATTCTATATCAGCCACATTTTCCATGAGCTGATCCATATAGTGAGTGAGTGTGGCAGGGAAAGTAAGCCAGGCTTATCTTTGGAAGACACAGGACTCCTAAGGTAACTTTGATTTGAGGATACCAAATGACCTGAACTAATTATATATGGTACAGTTCAATAGTGTAAGATGCTTCTTCCCACCTAACTTTCTTGCTTCTTTTCTCCTTAATTCATAGAGAAGCCTACATGAAAGTCTGACATCTCTTCCAGCCTTCTGCTCCTCCTTTGCCTTATTTTTGTGATAAAGTTTACCCCTTGTTGGCTACTTACCTGTTTTTCTCCAAGGATGTCTTAACCATCACCACAACTGCTTGTTAAGTTTCCTGTCTATCCTTTGGAACTTATTAGTTTTTCTGATAATTTTATGTCCCTGATTTGGGGAGGTTAAAGAAGATACCTGGCCTCTATTATGTTAATATGTCATCTTCTTCATGGACATTAAAAAGTCTCAACTCTGGTCACTTATACTAGTAAAACATTAGAAAAGAATAAAAAAACTATAATTTCATTGTAATTGACTTATAATGAAGAACTTGGTTTATTGCTACATGGTAGAAATAGAGAGGATTACACACAGAATTTGAAGGATTTATTTGGACAACTTTTAGTGTTTAATGGCTTATAAATAAAAGGGAAATTTGTGGGAAACAGTGAGTTTTGGTTCATTGGGTACTAAACTGTAGAAAGCTGTTCAACATAATGCCTATAGTTAATACCGTATTTTGGATTTAAAGACTTTATTAAGATGATAGGTCATGACAATCATAATATGGTACACTTCTATTATTGCTAAAATTATATTGTTTTCTACATCAGGCAATCCTTACTATTATAGATCTGGGAAAAGTTTAGTGTGTTTTGTTCTATGTTACTATGTGTGAGGTTTGTCTTTTTTCCAGTGTTGTACTACCTGGAATTAGTATTATATTTTCTTGTTACCACTGACTTCTTTGGTTTAACATATTTTTTTGGATTTACGCATGTTGCCTGTAGTGATAGTCCACTTATATTTTTTCAACTTACCTGTTACCTACCATTTTGTATTTTTTTTTCAAATTTTAGTTGTTATAAATAAAGCCACTGTAAACATTTGCATATAGATCTTTGTCAAGATATACTTCCTTTCTTGAGGAAGAAGGGTATAACTGTATTCATTATGGTTCTTCAAGTAAACATGAGCAATAATTTCTATGTGCTTCAAGAGAGAGAATAACATTGAGAGAAAGGTTGATTTTTAAAAAACTGGCTAATATAATTGTATGGCATAGTTAAATTCTCCAGGGTGGGACAGAGATCTATGAGTTAATATTGCTTGTTGAGTCCAAGGGCAACTATATTAATCACCAGAAAAGTTAATGGCTAAACTCCATGTATTATAGTTCTAAGATCTAGGTCACATCAGGAAGTCTGCAGAGATTCTTTTTTAAAAAGTTTTATTTTTATTACTGCTGCTATCTATACTATTGGCTAATAAGAGGCAGAATGTATTAGATACAGGTAGAAAATAGATGAATATATTGTACAGCATCATTTCTTTTTCATTTATTTTTTAAGTTTGTTAAACAATTGAGCTCCACCTGAATATTCTTTTTTGTGTGTGTTTTGAAAATAGTTTCAAGCCAGGAGTGATGTCCTATGCTTGTAGTCCCAACATTCTGGGAGGCTGACACAGGCTGGTGGCATGTTTGGGCACAACCTGAGCAACTTTGTAGCTTAGTCAGATCTTGTGTCAGAATAACAAAAAAATGTGTAGAAATGCACCTTAGAGTAAATGGCTTTGGATCAATCTCCAGTACTATACATGAAAAAATAAAGAATGATGTCCACATTTGGATCCAGAATTTTCACTTTATTTATTCTTTATTGGATTGTCAATTTTTGCCTTTTTACTTTCATTCCTTAAGCATTCTCAAACGTTCTTTGACAAGGTGTACTCAGCTGTGTGCTAAGTTTTCTGGATGTGACCTTAAAGCAGGTCTTCAGTATAGATGCTAAAAAATATTTCAAAAGAACATCCAGTTAAAGACAGTGTATTTATTAGCTTCTAGAAAATAAACTGCATATATTCTTTAAGATTATAGGTAATAAATTAATTAAAGGCATATGTTAGAGTTTGGATTGGTCAAAATTGGTTTATGAAAAATGTGGAATTATGATGATAGCATAAACTGAAACTAGAGGAGGAAGGAATGTGATCTTTCGGAGTGGGAGGTAACATGATTCAATATGAAGTTAACTTGGTGCAAATGAAGAATGTGGGGAAACAAACCTCTTGAGAAGACTGAGTAAGGAGGTAGATGAGCATGTATTTTACAAGGGTGAAAAATACTAAGTTTTATCATTTTGAATGAAAAAAATCTTGATTTATTTTCTCTTGTAAATTGTTCGGATAACAGTTGACGAATATGATAAAGGAAAAGGTAGGGAGCACATTAGGAGCTTGCATAGGAGTCTCTGGAGACGTGAGTGTGTGCCAGTCATATTGGAACTTGGCATGACTTTGATCGGAAAGCATGCATGAGTTTGGGTTCTGACTTTTCTATGGTCAAAAAAATCAGAATGTTAGCTTTGATTACAGTTATGATATTTATTATTACTGTGCAACTACTTCCTTGACAATATGCATAATGCTACCTCAGTTCACAAACACTTGTTTGTAACAAATTTGGTTTGCAAACAAAAGCATTTGGCAAGATTTTCTTCTTGTTTGCTGCAAATTCTGCTTTGGGTGATGAATACCACTGCAGCCCTCTTTCCCATGCAAACACAAATGTGACCATCTTTTCCAGAATCATGGAACGAATTAAATTCATGAATTGAGGTGCCAGTGTACCGTACAGGAATATATGAATTAGTGCTATTCCATATATTTAATTTTGGGCTTTACTATTGAGAGAAGAAACCACCTCTGGGTGTGAAATTGGACAACTATGGGTTAACTGTACAGCTAAGTTCCCTGACCACAGTTATGCATGGGTACAATTATAGTGCAGTGCCAATGGAGCATAATGGCCCTAAAAAGTCCTGCCAGTTTCCCACTCCACCTGTCCACTGCTCTGCCTCTTCTGTAATCTTTTCGCTTGGTGGTGAGAAATTTCCCGGTAGCAACAGTATCAAAGTAAAGGCAAAGCCTTGCTCAGGACTCTCAAGGAGACTTAAGTCCCCTATAGAGATGACAGCAAAATAAATGTGTCCTTTTCTCACACTCTGTGCCTGGATGATTTGTTCTTTAGGGGATCCTGCTCCTTTTTCTGCTTCACTATGACTTCTGCTTGACCCATAATAAGATCGATCAGTCAAAGGTGGAGATATTATTAAACTGACCAGAAAAGAATATAGACCCAAGACAGAGTGATCATCTTGATACTGTTACATTTTTATTTCATTTTATTCTGTTTCTACTAGTAATATTATCCCAACATTGGGCCAGTTTTTTATCTTTGAGGACAGCACAGGTCAAGGATTCTTTTTCTCTTTGGTAGTGGAGTCAAGAGAGGAACTTTCACAAGCATGCATCATCATTTTCCTCTTTTACTTAGACAAGATTTGTATTTGGTCCAGAAGAATTAGTAAGTCGTTATGTGGATAAGTATTAGGCAAAGCACAACTCTTTTTCTGCCTTCATATGCCTGTAGCTTGCTTGCTTTCTCTCTCTTTCTCTTTCTTTCTTTCTCTTTCTCTTTCCTTTTCCCTTTCTCTTTCTCTTTTTTTCTTTCTCTTTCTCTCTCTCTTCTTTCTTTCTTTCTTTCCCTTCCTTCCTTCCTTCCTTCCTTCCTTCCTTCCTTCCTTCCTTCCTTCCTTCCTTCCTTCCTTTTTGTCATCCTCTTTTCTGAGACTGTTGTCTGGACAAACTTCTCAGCTCCTTAGTCTCTCTTATGATGATAATGATTCTATTTATTTTTAATAGTCTCTTTTATGATTTTAGTGATACCCTGTGATCTATTAAGCTTATCAGAATGTTTATTTAGAAAATTTACCTCAAGATCACACTATTAACTTATTTATTTATTCTTTTTACTAAATTATACTCACTAACATGTACATGTATATCCTAGACATTTTATAAATCATGAAATACAAATTAAACTAAATGAAATTATCCAAGGTTTTGCTTTCACTGTATACCATATAAGGGTTACCAAATACGTATTAGAATAGCATTCCGTTTCCATCATCTTCCTCAATTCTAAGAGGCAGAAGTCACACTCAGGTACCTAGTCTTTATCATACTTTGAAAGCCCATAGTCCAGAAACATCTCAAAGTAAAAGTCCTTTTGCATTAGTCTTGCTATTTGTTATATTTCTGCAGTTTCCAGAACTCAAATGTATGTATAATTACTAGAGCAGAAGTTCCCCCTTGACCTCCTAGCGCAACGGAACTGCACCTGAATCCAGAAATGTCTACCTTACACATTTCAAAAAATATAAGCCCAGCATGGTGGTGCATGTGAGTAATCCCAGCACTTGGGAGACTGAGGCAGGGGGACTGCGGTGAGTCTGAGGCCAGCTGGAGCTACATGGTGAAAACATGTCTCAAAAAAAATTTTTTTAAAACCAAATCTATAAATAAGTTTTGTTATATTACTGTTCAAAAAAACATGCTCTTTAAGCACCTAATACAAAGGTTGTTGTGTAACTTCACCTGGAGGAAGTACACAGAAAAACAAAATAAAAACATTTCTGTTTTCATTTTCTCAATGTTTTTGTCTAGATATGACCTGTCAATTAAGAATTTAGAAAAATATTCCTCCATGAATAATGAAATTGTGACATGATACTTCTTACGTTCTTCCACAGAGTTACTTACATAATGGTCTTCTTGATGGACCTTTGGAGACCCATTTCAATTTATATGGTAGCATATTGGGTTAAAACATTATTCTTATATTATTGACCACCACACTTCTATGCATATTATTTCATAACTTTTTGCCCATATTGATGCTTCACACATTAGATTTCAAACTTCTCAAGTGGAAAAAATGCATTTATTGGTCTATTAACTTCTACAACTTCCTGAAAAACCATACATAACTATTCCTATGTGATAGTTGTCACAATAAATCAAATCTCTTAAAGGAAAAACAGTTCTCATTTGTGATATTTGCCAACTCCTGTGGTGCAAATATTCTCTTATGGTGATTTCAAAGTTACCATTATGAGATCAGTTAACATGAACTTGGAAAATGATGTATACAGATGGCTTGCAACATGGTGTATGCTGGGGTGGCACACTGTTTCCCAGTGTTTGTGAGATGCATGTAATATCATTCATATTTATCACAATTTTCCCTACTTCATTTTCCTGATGATACTGATGTGACTCCAATCAGATTTCTATTTTTATTTTCCACTTTCATGTTATTTTATGCCATAGATGTTTTAAGAGTTTTGGCTGCCTTTAACTTGACTCTCTTTTTGGGTATCAAGTATTTGGGGTCTAGATTTGTATAACTGCTTATAAGTTAAGAACCACCAATTCTTTTTTATTTGGTTCAGAAAGAGATCCATATAGTCCTTCATGGTATTTTTGAGCTCTAAAAGTGTATGGAAAATAATGTGAATGTGTTTATCCTTGTTTGTTTTTCTAGAGTGAGAATACATAGATTTCAGTACGTTCTTAAGAGATCATTGTGCAAAAAGTAGGTATCAATTTCTGCTCTAATAGTTCCTGTACTCACCTACGTAAAATGCCTAGCTTTTAATAGTTCTTCTTTTTCTGTACTAAATAAGAAAATATTCCTAATTCCAGAATTTTTTCTTTTGACTATTCGGCACTGGATAATAATTTATGTTTACATGCCATAATCTACCTATTTTTATGTCTCATATTAAGGACTATCCATAATAAGGACAAACTAAAGTACACTCCAAAAGAGACATGATATAGATTGATGGAGAGCCAGGTATTATTTTGAACTTTCAATATTTCTTCTAATGCTTTTTGTAGAGTATGTAACAGAAATGAAGAGCATGGGGTCCAAGATGCAGGAAGCCTGGGTTAAAACCTCAAGTCTGCCTGACGTTAGTTGTGTGCCCTTTGATGATCTAAATATCTCTAAACTTCAATTTCTTCAAAACTAAAATGTAAGTATTGATATTTTATGTTTTTTGCGATATTTTGGATAAAAGTGAAATATGTCTGAAAAGCAGGTAGTAGAACGCTTAGCGTTAAACAGGAAGACTACTCCGTGTATTGTTTTCATTAATTGTTATATTTCTCCTATTTCCTTTATGAGACTATAAAATTTTGGGTTGCATGGCATAGTTCCAGTTTATAACTGAACACAGAAAAACATTTATGAAATACTGTGAAATAGATGAAAAATGTGACATTAACCTAAACGTTAACCTAATAGTGTTTCTTTTTTACCACAAAAATATCACCTACATGTCATTTTTCTCAAACTTACTCTCTGCTTATTTTGTAAGGAGAAGGCTAAGTACAGCCTTTCGAATCTGTTTTGTTTTTACACTGTAGATGATGGGATTGAGCATAGGGGGCAAAATCAGGTATACATTAGCCATCATCGAATGGACCACTTTGGGAAGTGATCGACCATAGCGATGAATGAAAGACAGGCTTATCATGGGGATGTAGAATACAGCAACTGCCCCGATGTGGGAGATACAGGTGCTGAAGACCTTGTACCGTTCATCTGGAGAGGCAATACTGAGTACTGAGTGAATAATCAAGATATAAGATAGAATGATACATGGTACATCTATCCCTGTGGTAAAGACAAGGTCAACTAATCCACAGATGTTATTTACCCTAGTGTCCGAACATGCTAACTTAATCACATCCGGATGATAACAATAGGAGTGGGAAAGGACATTCACTGTGCAGAAAGAGAGAGGCTTAAGGAGCAAAAGCAGTGGTAGTATCAAGACCACAGTACGTAAAATCATTAGGAGACCCATCTGAAAGATTCTGGAATCAGTAAGGATTGTAGTATACCTGAGAGGGTTATGGATTGCCACATAGCGGTCAAAAGCCATAGCCACTAGCACCCCAGATTCCATGACAGCGAACCCATGAAGGAAAAACATCTGGATAATGCAAGCATCTAGAGTGATTTCTCTTGCATCAAACCACAGGATACCCAGTGTTGTTGACATTGTAGAAACAGTCAGGCCCAGATCGGTGGCTGACAGCATGGAGAGGAAATAGTACATGGGCTCGTGGAGACTGTGCTGGGTGATGATGATGAAGAGGATCATGCTGTTCCCAGAGAGGGCAATGGCATAAAGGCAACAAAATGGAATGGAGATCCAGGCATGGGCAGACTGGAAGCCAGGGAGGGCAGTCAGCAAGAAGGTTGGTGATTTAGATGTCAAGTTGCTTAGTATGGTCATGTTGTCCTGGGTTCATAGCATTACTTTTCACAATTTTCATATCCTATAGAAGTAACAAATTAGAGTGTTACAAAAAATATTTAGTTATTTTTAATAGGCTAGTTGTCCAAGGTAATAGATAAAGTCTTTATTATTAAAACTCTAAATTAAATTCTGATACTCATTTTCCATTCATAATTAGGGACATTTAGAAGAGTTGTAAGGATTTTTATCCTTAAACCTGAAGAAAATATTTTCTTAATAGTTTTTGCACATTCTGATGATATTTTATAATGGTAGACATTTAAATTCTATCAGATTCTTTGTATAAAGCTAGTTAAAAATCAGTGCATTCAATTTTAAATATGTTTTGTGTAAAAGGAGCAAGAGAAATCCACTTGAGTTTGTGGTTGCCCTATGCATGTGAATTTCCAGACACAGGTCTCCAGATTTTTACCAGTAATGTAAATGAAGTTGTCATTGCATATGCATTATTTTAATTCAACCATATGGGTGGACAACTTCAGAAAACAGATTTGTAAAAGACACCAATTAAGACATAAATCTATAGAAATTTTTGAAAATGACTACATCCAGTAGAAAAGTGATACTAGAAAGATTTATGGGAGTTACAGAAACCAAAAGAATGTGGTATCATCACTGAGTATTGCATGGATGACAGTGTCTAAGTGCTTGGGCCAAGACAGCAAACATTAAAAGATTCAGATGCGGTTTAGATTTGTTACTGAACCTGGAAAAAGCAGTTGAATTTGAGGGATTAAAATTGACAACCTGTGACAGTGGCTTGGAGAATGAATAGAAAATTAGTGGATGCACTGTGTAGTTTAGCTTCAGAAACTTGGTTGTGAAATCCAGGAGAGAAATCAACCATGGTTAAAGAAGACTGAAGGTGAGTGGAAGAAATTTGAAAGGTGGGAAGACTTAAAGAAATTGATAAATTCATCAACCAAATAGGGATATAGTAGATAGAGATTAAAAATATAGCTTGAGAGGGATTAATTGATATATAAAGGTCCTTAAGAAAGTTGATTATATGT
Source organism: Dasyprocta punctata (assembly GCA_004363535.1). NCBI lineage: Eukaryota > Metazoa > Chordata > Mammalia > Rodentia > Dasyproctidae > Dasyprocta > Dasyprocta punctata. Next base: position 17,175 of record RJWM01010579.1, read on the forward strand.
AATTCATCATACTAATTAGCTCTCAAAAGGATGAGGATCATCATTTTCTATTGACGCTAGAGAGCTAGTGGCAAATGCGTAGCTTGGTGGAGAATTATGTCACAGAATTATCAAAGAATGTCTACCTTTCTCTCTGAATTACTAGAAAGATATTTAGTGCTGTTCAAGAAATGTGGAGTGATGGATACTTACTTGAAGGTAATATAGAGATTTTCAATAGACGGGGATTGAAGGAGGCAGGAGACTGTAGATACGGAAATGTTGTAGAGCCTTGTTCAATTAAAATTCTAAAAATGATTTTAAATTGCAAACTTACATTATTAACACAAATTATAGCAAGACTTAAGACTAAATGATAACAATATTACCTACAATTTTAGCATTTTCCAATTAAGCTTGTAGAATATTAAATGGCAGTATGTGAAATTTACTTTATGGGAGTAAGTGCTCCTTAATAACTGCACATGTTGCTATACTTTTATGCTTGTTTTCAATAATAAACCTTTAGTTTCATGGTTACTAATTCTATCTCAAGAAAAACCATGAAAATACCAGCCTTAAATGATTAGATAATGTCGTGTGTTTCTCCGAGGACACAGCAGACACTAGAGTTATCTTACTTTTCTCTAAGTCTATTTGAGAATTTTTGAATAGGTAACACTCAAGAATAAATCCAATATGGTGAACTCTTTCTCTACTATCTTACCAGTTTCATGTGGAAAGAGTAATCTTTTATGCCTTTTCCAGCAGAGATGGAGCAGTGTACAGTTCTGGAGCTATGGGCTTTATAGTTTGTTGGAATTGAGCCATGTGGTCATCAGTAAAACATGGGCCTCCTGAAGCCATGGACAAAGATAACACAGAATCTCTCTCTGTTTATAAATACAGTGCAGCACTGCACAATCTCAGAAGGTTTTAAACTGTTAACTCAAGTGACCAGTGTCCCATAGGGATATTAAGGGCATAACAAAAGAAACCAAATCTTACATATACAGTTAGTTATTCATGTCTATTGATGCTTATATATTTTTGTGTTCAATCAAACCTACATCAAGGATTTTAGAAAAGTAATTGTGTACTGAACTTATTGAGCCTTTTAAGAATTATTCAAGAAATTTCAATGATAGAAAGCTCGAGACTTTCAATTCAAACTACATAGGACTCCTAACAAGTATTTGGACTGATATTTCAGTCAAAAATGAACTATGAGTAAACATGTTTGCAAATGTTGAGTCAGTGTAGAACAATGAAAAGTTTCATCACTGTTGCCTTCAGTGATCTTATAATCTAACTAGACATTCTATCCAAATCCTTCTGTGATGGTCAGTTTATAAAATAATAAAATAGTTCCCAGTTACCCATTCTTCCCTGTACTCAAGGTTTTGTGTAATCCACCAATTGGACCTGTGACTTTCTTGTAACCAATGGAAAGAGGCAAAGGTGCTAAAATATCATTTACATGCTTACATGACTAAAGATTCGATGAAGCAGGCAGTAATGTTGGATAACAATTCACGTTGCCCCATATGTGAGGGCAGACTCCAGCCAATGATCAGTCAGAAATTACATATGACCTTCTTGGACCAATATCCAGGAAATTGAATCCTTTAACTCAACACACTGCAAGAAATTAGTTGAATCCTGCTAATAACTATGTGGGCTTGGACGGATATCCTTTTCTAGTTCAAGTTGAAAAGTCTTTTGTAGAGGATTCAGTCAAACAGTAACAGACTTTAGACTCACAGACCCTGAGAGTTAAAACGTTTGTGTTATTTAAGGGTACTACTTAAAGCATTAAAATATTTTCAGTGTTCCTTGATATTCTATGATCTCTGGTTCATAATGGGCATAGAAACACTAACATACAGAGTGACATTTACTTCTGCCCAAGTAATCTGTTATGATTGTTTACAGGGATTTTGAAACTGTTGAGGATAAAATTTTTTTCTTTTTGTGCATTATCTGAAACATCCAGAACACATTTGGATACATTATGGAAAGCACACAAAGGTTTAGTAAATTATAAATAAAATTTTAATAGAAAGCAATTATTTACATTAAGTAAATTTTATGTTTCTTTAGTGTACTGCTCAATGATTTATCACATGTAACTGCAACTCAGTCAATGACATAGAATAAAGGTTAGTAAGATTTTTCCTATTTGTAAGGACCCAGATGGTAAATATTTCAGGATTTTTTCAGACCATATGGTTCTCTATTTTGTCTACTCTGTTTTATGTATTGATAATTTATTTATCAATATTTTTAATGTTAGCCATTCTTATAGATTTATAATTTATATGATTTTGGCATCACTTTTTACTTTCCTAATTAATTATGTACACATGTTGATATAATTAATGGAGCTTTAGAAACAGTTTCTTATAATGTACTGGTTATAAACTTCCTTATGTTGATATTGAATTGTTTTTCTTACTAATTTTAGGAAGCTTCTTTGTTGTGTAAGACATAAATCCTCTTTTCAGTATTTATTGTCTTGAAAATATTTTGATTAACACGATTTCCTATCAATCTTCTGTTTTTTCTTTACATTTAGTGCATTAAGAGTCACATTTAAGAAACAGCCACTTTCTCCAAAAACTTGAATATATTATTGTATGTTATCCGTAGAAGCTTTATTTTTTTAATGTTGATTTTTACATTAATTGATTTGAAATCAAATTTTGTTTGTAGTGTTAGCTGAAGGGCAACTTTATCCTCCACATGTAAGTGTACAGTGAACTAGACAAATTTCATGGCTGAAGCTATCTTTACTGCTGTATTCTTCTGTATTTATTATAAACACAGCGTCCATATATGTGGTGTGTCTGCTTTAAACACTGATGTGTTCCATTACTCAGTTTGCCTAATTTTCTGCACAAACCATATTATTTCAATTATATAGGTTTTTGGAAAGTTGCAATGTGATATGATGCAGCGTAAGACTTAAATTTTATTTTTATAGTTTCATCATGAATTTTTGAATTAACTTGTTAGCACATGTGTATGTTCACACATATCTACCCTTATAATCCTCATAGAAAGTTTTGAGGTCTTGGTGGAATGGCAGGGAATCTGTAAGCCTTGGGAGATATTTCACAACACTTTCAATAATGAATCACTGAATTCAGAAAAATAGTTTACTTTTCAATTTATTTAGTACTTCTTTAGTTTTAGTTTATTTAGTTTTCAGGGTAGAGGTGTCTTATGCTCTTTTAAGTTTATTCATAGATGTTCAATGTTTTGATATATTTTAAAAATGGATCTCTTTAAATTCATTTTTGTTTGTTTCTGGAAAATATAAAACAAATTCTTACAGTAACACTGTATAAGAGATCTTGCCAAATCATTTATTAATGTGAAAGTTTATAGGTAGAGCATTTGTAGCTTTTAAAAATATTTAATTTTTACTATACATTAAATACTTTACAAAACAATTAAAAGTATTTGTACAATTATTGTTATATATTCTGTTAAATTTATCAGTGGTTCAATACATAGCAAAAAGTTAGTTGATCTTTGTCGTGGAAGGATCTTATTTCTCCACAGATTCTGAAAGAGTTTTGAAGGGTTGGCAGTTGTTTTTTTCAGGACTTGAAATACTTCACTCTGAGTTCTTCTTGCCTTGAGAGTTTGTCTGAGAAGTCTGTTGTGATTCTGATGGGCTTTCCTTTATAGGTTATTTGTTTCTTTTCTCTAACATCAGTTTTTTTTGTACCAGGGATTGAACTCACTACCTCATGCTTGCCAGGTAGGTGCTTGTGCTGCTGAGCTAAATCCCTGGCCCCTCTAATGGCTTTTAATATTCTGTTCTTGTGCTGAAATTTTGGGATCTTGATTATTATATGTTTGTGTGTAGATTTATTTTGGCTATGGCTAATTCGGGTTCTGTCAGGTTTTTTCCCATGCTTGGGAAATTTTCTGCATTACTTCTGCAAATAGTATTTTTTTTTATGTCGTTAGTATTGGCTCCTACTTTTTTATTGATGGAAATTATTCTTGTATTCTTTTTCTTTGCATCATCTTGTAGCTGTTGAATTGTTTCCTGACATAAAAAGTTAGTTGAAAAGACATTTTAATGAATTTAGGTGCTGAACTTTACATTAGATGTCTTCACAAATTCTCACAGTAACTCTATAATGTTGGTATCATATATTTCCTCTATGTTACTGATTAGCAAACTGAGGCATGAAGAATTACGGGATTTACAGAAGTTTTTCTGTAACTCAGGTTTATATGGCTACAAATTTCATGATTTTAACCAGTCTATTTTACTGTTTTATTAAGTCTATTGGTACAGTTCAGATATATACAATGATCACATTCATCAGAGGAAATTTGAACCTGTATATGAAATACCTTGATTCCTCTTTTTTTCCTAATACCTTCCCCTTACTTCAACCTCTCTTCCCTTCCTTGAGACTTTATCTTTATCTTTATCTTATCTTTATCTTTACCTTTATCTGTATTTTTGGATCTTTCTGTATTTTATATAAATCTTCCAAAAACAAGTCTTAAGATTTTAAAATTATCTTTTTAAAAGTTTTTTTTTGAGTTCTTGTATTTTTTAAATTTTAAAATGCAAAACAGAAAAAAGGATAGAAATGATACAGAATTTCAAAAAAATAGGAAATTAACACTAGTTAATATATTGCATATTGTTATCTTAGAAGGAGTTGTTCAGGTTACAAGATCTAAGAATAAAGAATGATCAAAATCAAACAATGACAGCACAAATTGTTCTTTTGGATGAAATAATAGAGATTAGTAGTATAGTTATCTATCTTGTACACATATACATACATACATTTATATATGTTTACATACATTTTTGTAAGTTTTGTAATATCATCTCTTAATTCTTGACACTATGTTTTTTTCTCTATTATAATTCATTGTTTGTTCCTTTAAGTTTCTAATTATGGAGTTTGTTTAAATAGCTTGTTTTCAACCTTTCCCTGTTTTCTAATATATGTGTGAAAGGCTAGAAATTTTTTACAAGCCCGTTTTGAGCTATATCTACAAATATTTAATATGTCAGGGTAGAAATGGCATGGAGACCAAATATGTAAGGTCTTTATGATGGTAAAGAAAGAGAAAACCGTGAGCCTTCTGTGGGGAGTGAGAGTGAGAAAGATGCAGTAAAATCCCCTAGAGCAGTGATGCTGAGCCTTTTAGAGACCAAGTACCCAAACTACAATCCCAAACCCACTTATTTAGTGCCAAAACTGCAATTAAACCTGAATACTGAATTTTAGTTTAGAAAAAATAACTCATATATTAACATCTTCCAAAAGTTAATGAAGTTTAGTAGTACATTTTATATATACATTATGATCCCTTTGATCATAGGGAAATTGCACACATGTACTGTGTATCTTAACCCCTTCTCCTCCCTTTAACTCCTTTTCCTCTCTTTATTTACTAAAGTTTTATTTCCACTTTTTCCTTCTTTTGTCATTTTTTGTGTTAAGAGAAAAAGACAATAACATGTGTGTCATAGGTTTTTCACCACTGCCCTAGAGAGTAATCAGATAAAACTTGTATGCAAATAATTATTAAAATTTTAATAATCTATCACTTATCTACCTACAATACTTTCTTCAAATGTATTCCTTTTTCAGGAAATATATAATAGGCAAAATTAATATTGCATACTGTAAGTTCAGAAATGTTTTTATGTACATAAAGTCAATGAGCTACACATTGCTTTAAGGGAAAAATATTCTGCAATATAAAAAACAAAACACAAAAGTATTTTTTTCATCCTGAAGTATTTCATAAAGTTCCAATTTTGTCCCTTTCTCTATTGGTCTTATTGTCCTTATGTCAGAAGATTTTTGACAAGGGTAGAAAAAGGAAAGTACAGTATTTTGACACTGCATATTATAGGAGACACAGGAAGTCACTAAATTTTACTATCAAAATTTTCTTAGACTATTTTGGTCTTTATTACTATCCTACCTGAAGGATATAAGAAACTGAGCTTGTACTAGAGATCTTAAAATCCTATTTCAAGACAGATGTAGTAGATTGTCAGATATATACCAGAACTATAGAATTCCTACATATAAAGCAACGGAACTGTGAAATGTTTTGTATGACATTATAGACAATATATATTTCCAGTACTGATTCAAATCAGAAGAATAAAGGAAGACTGTTTTTCTTTTTATTTAAAGATTATTTTTCTTTCACAATACAATTACACTTGATTTTATTATTTATTTATTTATTTTTTTTGGCACCGGGGATCGAACTCACAGCCTCACATCTGCCAGGCAGGTGCTAAAGCCACTGAGCCAAACTCCTGGCTACTTGATTTTACTTAAAAGGGAATTTAGTAATGCTTCCAAATTCTAATTGATCAGTCTCATTTTTATATATCTTCCATAACTCTTAACTTTGCTGAGTAGAGAGGTTCTTTTATATAATCTCATATAAGGTTCTCTTCCCCCTCCTCTGTCACACACAACACTTCTACAGTAAGCATGTGTCATACTTCAGTTACTTCACAATGTTGTGCCTTGGACTTGATGCATTTTATATCTTTATTTGTTATGCATTTTTCTTTGTCCAAGTAATCTCTTCTTCTAAAATTTTATGTGTTTACATCAGTATCTATATAGCCTCTTGAATATAACTCCATAGTAGTATTTCTGTTTTATTATTGTTATTATTTAATTTTGTGTCTCTGTTATTAGACCATGTAAGCTATTTGAGAGGACAGGGGTGTTTCATATGTGCTCTTGTGTTGTCATCCTTAAGAAGATGCCTGGTATGATGCAATAAAATGTTGCAGGAAGGGGAAAGAAAGTAAGGACGCAAACCTATCTACCCTTATCATTTCACAGTCAGGCAACCTACTTAGTGCTTGGAAACACCTCGATGAGAGCCTTACGGATTTGTTTGGTCTTCACACTATATATGATGGGGTTCAGCACTGGGGGAAAGAGGAAATGGAGATTTGACATCAGGGTGTGGACATATGGAGGTGCATTATGGCCAAAGCGATGTACCAAAGCCAAGATGATCCAGGGTATATAGAAGATTGCAACGGCACCAATGTGAGAGACACAGGTGCCAAAGGCTTTTTGCCTCTCTTCTGGTGAGGCAATGCTGAGAATGGACTTGATAATCAGCACATAGGAGAGGGAAATACAGGGAATATCTATTCCTGATGTCAGAAAGAGGGCAACTAAGCCACAGATGCTGTTGACCTTGATACTTGAGCAAGAACACTTAATCACATCAGGATGGTAGCAATAGGAGTGGGAAAGCACATTAGGACCACAGAAAGATAGACGCTTAAGGAGCAGTAGCAAGGGCATAAGGTTGACCAGCATTCGTACAAATATCACCACCCCAGCTTTGATGATTCTAGAGTTAGTTAAAATCATAGCATATCTCAGGGGATTGCAAATGGCAACAAAGTGGTCTAAAGCCATGACCAAAAGCACAGAGGATTCCATGAGTGTGAAACCATGTAGAAAGAACATCTGTACAATACATCCATCTAGGCTGATGATTCTGGCATTGAACCAGAGGACACCCAGTGTTGTGGGAAGAGAAGTAAGAGTCATGCCCATGTCAGTGGCAGAGAGCATGGAGAGGAAATAGTACATGGGCTCATGGAGACTGGAGTCTGTCACCACCACATAGAGGATAGTGCTGTTCCCCAAGAGAGCCATCACACAGAAGCAACAAAAAGGTATGGAAAACCAGATGTGGAAAGCTTCTAACCCTGGAACTCCAGTCAAGAAGAAAGTTGTGGGAGTTGAATTAGCAATAGATAGCATGGCGGTCTGAATGAAACAGCTCTCCCCGTCAGGAAATTCCTGCAATAACACATTTCACTGAGTCAAAGCTACATTTGTTAGGCATTTCGATCATTACTTTACTTACTATACATCATGTATCCCTTACAGCTATTTTAGAATCAGCTCTTATCTGTCATCTTCATTTTGAATTAAACAAAAAGAGATCCAGCTTGTGTAAGTTAACTCATTAAATACAAGTAAATGAGTTTTTCTGCTTCAAAGCTTTTGTTTGTCATGATACACAACACTTGGCACACGCTATGAGTGGCAGGGTTGAAACCGGAGTTAGTCAACTAAGGCACCTGCCTTTGGTGCAAAATGCAAGAAGGGTGATAGAAAGTTCAGTGGACAGAGAAACAACATTTTTAAGCAACAAAAATCAAAGTTAACAGAAAACTCCATGAATGACAAACAAAACATCCAAATTCTGACAAAAGATCAAGGATCAATGCAAACCTTGTTAGAGTTGAAGGCAAATGATAAAAAAGTGTGCCTCTATGGACATATTTTTATGTTTATTTTGATATTTTTCTGTAACATAAAAATATGTGAAGACATTAAATTTGAAACTATTCATATTAACCTCAAATGTTCTTTAAATTTTGATGTTTTACATTCCACGAAATAGAATTTATTATAACTTTACTGCAGGTAGTTAAAGTTAAATAACTTGTAGCAAATTAAAAATAATTTAGAATTTTCATTTAATCAAGAGAAAATTTCAAATGTGGCAGTTCTCTCAACTGAAAATGAGATGAGCAAAAAAGCAGATGTTGAAAATATTATTGATGAAACTGCTTCCATTAAAGCTGGGGGGTCATATTGTTTTCCATCTCTATTAGGCTCCTGTATGACTTGGCATGGCAGTAGTCTTTGTAGTAAATTTTGTTACTTTATTAGTTATGGTATAATACTTTTAAAACCTTATCAATTAAAATAGTATTTCTCATGATTGGTGAGGCTTTTGGTGTCTCTTTAATATTTACAAATGGCATGAACTCCACTTCTCTTACCATACTCCTGACCCTTAGTAATTTATCCTTGGCATGTCCCCCTATGTCAGCATAAATGAAATCAAAAAGAATTTTCATGACTTTGAATTGTGGAGGTATAATTTAATTCTCATTTCTATTTTAAACATTCCAGTTTAAAATCAAACTTTATTGTTCCCAAACTTTCCTTATTTCATCATACTCCCTATTACTCCTCAAAACCTAAATAAGCAGAAAAGAAAGATTCCTTCTTCTTTCAGATTTCCACTCCAAATTCCCCCAGTTTCTCATGACCTGGTCTTTCTCTCATAAATCTGCCCCTTGTTCTCTCAAGTCCTTACCTGCTATCCACAGGAGGAAGAAGTTACTTTGTCCTCACAGGACCCTATGAAAAAGAAGAGAAGTTAAAACACACAAATTTAGATACCATACAAAGGCAGCCTAGCAGATGGAATGACTTTCTGAAGCACTTAATGGGGGAGAATCTAATACCAGCTCTTTCTGGCAGGAGAAAGGTAGCATTTAAATGCCTTTTCCCAGGTGATTGAATAATCAAGAATAGAATCTTTGACCTCAGTGGGATCCCTTAATACACAAAAATAATTCACCTATTTCCTCAAGAGCCAGATACACTTGAATAAAACATTTTAAAGAGATTTTCACCAAATATTCTCCACTGTGTGAAGATTTCAATCTATTAAGAGGAAAGAGAAAGAAATCCCAACACAAGGAGGGATTTATTACATGCATTATTGAATGTTATTAATTTAGGGTCCCTTTTCTTTCCTCGCATTGAAAGAAAGACTTATTAAAGTGAAGAGTGTAGACACATAATATTGTTTCATCATTTAAGCAAGAAAAAAAACAGGAGTAGAACATCAAAAAAAGCATGCTAATGAATCTTAAATAAATAGAATTTCTTGGTACTTTCTGAAATAAAAATATAAATTTTAAGCAATTATTGGCTTTTTTACTTAATAAATTTATTTTAATAATTGTGCTGGATATTTACTATGTGCTGCCCTGATACATAGCACTGAGACCTAGTAGTAAGGAAAACAGACACATTGAACTTCAACTTGCTTTGGTAGATAGATCTGAAAGATGAATGAGATATTGCCATAGGTATTTAATCTGAGATGTAATCAATTATGAGAAATATATATTTAGTAAATAATGTACTTTAAGAAAAGAAAAATATTGAAATGATTGAATATGTTGATTGAGAAATACATTCTAGCATTCTAGAGAGTTTTTGTATTAGTTTTTCCAAAATCTTTTTCTATCTCCTTGGAATATTTGATTAATTTCTCTAGTTTCCTCAGGTGTGCAATGAAGGAAAGGGTGAAGTATACAAGATGACAAGTAAGTTCAACAAAAAATTAACTTAAAAACTTTTGACCTCAATGACTGAAAGATGACTGAGTAGATAGCCAAAGTAGTACTCCCTTGTATATAGATACCACATTTTAAAAATCCAGTCCTCTGTTGATGGGTATAAAAACTGCTTCCAGGATTTAGCTAGTATGAAATATACTTCTATAAAAATTGGAATGCATGCATGGCTTGTAGTATGATGTCTTAAGATCTTTGGTCAAGATACCTAGAATAAAGACAGCTGGGTCATATGGAATTTTTAATTTCAGTTCTTTCTGAGATCTCTATACTGTTTTCCATAACAATTGTACCAGTTTACCTTCCCACCAAAAGTATAGGAGGGTTCCTTTTCACCACAGCTTTTCCAGCATTTGTTATTTTTTGATTTCTAGATGATTGCTATCCTTTCTGGTGTAAGATGGAATCTTAGCATTGTTTTAATCTGAATTTCTCTGATGGCCAGAAATGTTGCACATTTGTCATGTATTTGTCAACTATTTTTACTTCTCTGTGAAGTGTCTGTTCATTTTACTTGCCCATTTTTTGAGTGGGTCTTTTATTTTAGGGAGTCTATATTTTTGAGTTCTTTATACATTTTAGATATTAGTCCTCTGTTGGAGGAATAGCTGGCAAAATTTTTTGCCTTTGTATAGTTTGTCTCTTCAGTTTACTAACTGATTCTGAAGCTTTTAAATTTTATATAATCCTATTTGTTGATTCTTGCTGCTATTTCTTGTGCAATTATAGTTATGTTTAGAATACTGTTTTTTACACCCATGACTTCTAGGGTTTTACCTATTTATTTCCCAGAAGATTCAAGGCATAAGTTGTAATATTTAGATCCTTGATTCATTTTGAACACTGACTTTTGGCGTTACTGTTAACCTTTAAATTTCACTTTAAAAGTAAAAGCTAACTTTCTTTGTGAAGGACTTCTGTGTAGATGTGATGACAAATCCTGATGATTCTCTGTATGTTAAATGCAGCTGTGTTGCCCAGGTAGTTAGGTCTTCTAAAATGTAAAATTTAAGAGAGCAGCTTGCCATGGTGATGCCATATTTGTAGTGACAGATGGTTGCAAGTTTGTTTTTGTGTGCTCCTGATGCCATCAGGATAATCTTCTTTGACCAAAAATAGACATGCCCATGCAATTTATATTCCATGCAGTCCCACTCTGATAATTAAAAGATTAGGTGTTGGTCAAATAAAAAGTAACACATTCTACTTTACTTTCAAAATATTTCATTATTTTTAGCTGGGATGTAGCCCAATGACGGAGCACTTGTTGATCATACAGAAGATCACTAGGCCCAATACACAGTGCTACCTAAAAATATATTCTTCCAAGACAAAATTGGGCAGGTATTTATGTCTTTAATATTTTGTAGTCAGATAAAAACTGATTATTAATAAATTACATTGTAAAATTGTCATTGTTTACCATAAAATTGATAGCCAAGTATATATTTTAATAGATAATAGGAAAAGTTTGATGTTCCCTTTATAGTGCTGTAAATCATAATTACTCTGTTACCCCAAAATACTGTGTATACATTGGAAAGGAGGTTGTTTTGCTAGTTAAACTATTCTCAGAGTTTTAACCATAGATTCTGTGAATCTTTTGTTAGCCACAGTTTTGACTGTTCTCTAAAGCATTTGTGCCAGGGCTCATAAAAATTACTCTAAGAAGACTGTTAACAGCTTTTTGGGAAAACTATAAACATTTACTCCTGTTAGTTTTGTTTTGTATTTTCTATATAAAACTTCATAACCACTGTCTGGCATTCTGGTGTTCAGCAGCTGAGGAATGGAAATCCAAAAGAGGAGTTCCAGAACTGCTTTCAAAAGAGCCAAGAATAGTGCGTTGAATGTCTTTGAAGCAAAGGGGAATACTGTGAGTGGGATTCACGGCAATGCATCCTTTACTATAATAAATTTTAAAAACTAAAATGAAAGAATTTTTAAAATTTCACCTGTTAGTTATCTCTGAGCTTTGATTCTTGGTTGGAATAGTTGAGTTCCTACATTTATCCCATTGTGTATGCTAGGTCTAGTACAAAACAATTTGGTGAGATACTTTCTCAAAACAGAAAAAGGGATTTGGCATAAACTCAGTGTGAAGGTCCTAGATTCAACCTCCAGTACCCCTTACCCCCAACACACACAGAGAAGCCTCATTTTTTTGAACTTTAGACCACTCTTGAATCATTACTTTTAAAACATTATCATAAAAATCATTTCTGTCCTGTTTCAGTTCCTAGATATTGCTCTTGTTTTTCAACTTTTCTTTTCTTATTTATCTTGTGAGTTTCTTAAAAGTAGAGTTTAACTTATGGCTACAACTTCAGTATGGTGCAAGGCACAAAGAAATAACAATGAATTGAGCATTTAAAAAAACACAGAAAACAAAAAACTGGACCCTATACTTGTGCCCAGGAAAAATTTGATGATTTTTCATTATCTTAATGCCTATGTCCAGATAAGACCTATGGATTTAATATTTAGGAAAGAATTCTCCAAGATGAAATTGTGACAATGGATACTTATTGCACTCTTCCACAGCATTGCTTCAAAATATTTTCACTTTAGATGGCAACAAAAGAAGTAAGACATAACTTCTGAATGATCAACTATCACACCATTAAACAAATTGCTTTATATTTTGAGTCCCTTTTGATGTTTCACACATCAGATTTTAAACTTGTTGAAGTATGTTTGCTTCAACTGGTAGAAGTATGTTTATTGATCTTTGAATTTATATTTATAATACTCCCCATGAGGCCAAAGTACAACTGTAGTTCAGGTGTGCTGATAAAACAAATCCATCAGGAAAAACAATTCTCATTTGTAGGGCTTGCCAATTCCTGTGGTAAAAGTATTCTGATAACAGTGATTTTAGTCTACTGATTCGACATCATTGAACACAGTCTAAAGGGATATATAAAACCAGGCCTTTGCAAGGTGATATATACAGTACTGGGTTCAGAACACTGCAGTCCCCATTATTTTTGAGATGCCTGGAGCATCCCTTTTATCTATCACCACTTTCCCATGACTCCCATCAAGCTTCTGTCTCCATTTTCCTCTGAACTTTTTCTACCATTTTATGCAACTGACTTTTTGAGAAAGATTTTTTTCCCTTCTCTGATATATCAATATAGTTACGATGTTTCCCTTTTCAGGAAATTTACATGTGGAATTTTGATCTGTGTAACTGCTTATAGACTGAGAACCATCAATTCTTTACCTTAGTTATTTGTTAGGGAAAGGAGGCAGGCAGTTTTTCACAGCATTTTTGAAGTCTGAAGTTTTATGGAAAATCATGTGTTTATCTTTGATTTTTTGGTGGAGAAGGGAACACATATCTCATTGAATTCCTAAGGAACTTTTGTGCAGATAAGGCACAAAAACCTCTGTTCCAAATTTCCTTGTATTTTACTTCATGATCATGTCTAGTTCTCCAAAGTTCACGTATCTTATATTAAGTAAGTAAATATACCCAATTCCTGAAACTTTTCTTCTGATCTTACAGCATGGCATAGTGACTTATGCTTACATGGCATTAACTGTATTTCTACATTTTGTGTTACAGGTTATCCATAAGAAAGCAAGCAAATGTATACTGTAAGAAGACTACCAAACTTTTAAGGACATGATGCAGATTCCTAGAGATGCAGGTCCTACTTTTGATATTGTGTGGCAACTTTTGAAGAGGATGACATCTGAGGTACAGACAGTTGGGATTGAAATGTCAACCATGATTCACATTAATTGTGTGAGCTACGTATCTCCATAGCTCATTTTTCATCAATATATATTTCAATTATTATTAATGACATATTTCAGGGGGCTTATTTGAAATGTATGTGGATTATATCTTAAAAGTAGTTAGCATAGTACCTACTGTAAAGCAATTCAGAAATGGCAGTTGCTAGGAATATCATTTTAACACTTCACTACTATAAAATTCCAATTTTCCTTACTAGATTGTAAATGTCTTGGTTACTGTGACCTAAAAGAATATCTACTGACTACTGCTAAATTTCACTAACTAGGTGTTAAAATTTTAAAGTAATATATCATAATCTTACCCGATTACATTGCAGTGAATCCAGGCAGGAAAAACATCTGGATAATGCAAGCATCTAGAGTGATTTCTCTTGCATCAAACCACAGGATACCCAATGTTGTTGACATTGTAGAAACAGCCAGGCCCAGATCGGTGGCTGACAGCATGGAGAGGAAATAGTACATGGGCTCATGGAGACTGTGCTGAGTGATGATGATGAAGAGGATCATGCTGTTCCCAGAGAGGGCAATGGCATAAAGGCAACAAAACGGAATGGAGATCCAGGCATGGGCAGACTGGAAGTCAGGGAGGGCAGTCAGCAAGAAGGTTAGATATCTAGATGTCCAGCTGCTTAGTATTTTCATGTTGTCCTGGATTTATAGCATTTGTTTTCACAATGTTCACATCCTACAGAAGTAACACATTATACTATTACAGAAAAATACATTAGTTATTTTTAATAAAAATAATGCAATATAATATATAAAATCTACCTTTGAAATAAACATGTAAATTTAATTATAATATTTATTTACTGTTAATAATTGGGGGTGTTTATCAAAGATATAACTACTTTGTCCTTAGCAAGGAAAGTATGTATATGTGATTTTATGTTTTGATAATAATTTTTGTACCAATTGACCTTAAATCTTCATCAGACACTATGAATCAAAACTTAGTTAAAAAATAATGAGTGCATTCAGTTTTGAATGTGTTGTGTTTTGCAATAAATAAGAAAAATTTGCTTAAAGACATACATAAGCCAGGTACATAGATGCTTGTGTAAATTTCCAGGCACAGTTTTTCCCAGTTTTACTAGGGATATAGGTTTAAAAGTTCTCATTTTTAATGCAGCAGTATCAGTTAACAAACTCAGCAAGTAGATTTATTAGAGAAATAAATGAAGACATTGCTCTGTGGGAGTTTTTGAAAAGGACTATATCTACTAAAAATGATGAAAGTAGACAGATTTATGGTTCCCATAGAAATCAGAGAACCTGTCATGACTGGGTCTTACCTGAACAACAGTATCAGTTTTCTTGAACAGTCAAAACTTGTAAAGATTATAAAATTCAAATGCAACTTAGAGTATGTTAGTTACCCTGGAAGATGTAGTTGAACAGGTGAATGAAAACTGCAACCTGCTACAGTGGCTTGGCTATTGGGTGGAAAAGTGAATAATGCAGATATGGTGTATTTTATTTCTTGAAACTTGAGAATGAGGGCAATGTGACAAATCATGACTAAAGAATTCTGTGAAGTGTATGAAAATTTTAGAAATACACAAAATCTTAGAATAATAGATAAATTTATCAACTGAGGTAAAGATACAATATATGGTGAGAGAGTAAATATTTGGAATAAGAGATTAATTGATACATACAATTTCTTAAGAAAGTGCAAAATGAGTGAAGATGGGTATGATCATAATCTACATAAAAGACAAGGGTCATCATTTCCATTAACACTTGAGAGGAAGTGACGAGTAGTTTGATGAAGAGTTATGTGAAGGAATTATCAACCAGTGTGAATCACTAAAGGATGATGTACTACTGTTGAAGAAGTATACATTGAGGATATGGCAGAAATTTTCACTCTGCAAGAAATGAGTACACTGGGTGACTTTGGTTATACAGAAATACTATAGCACCTTTAGTTAAATTGTGTAAATTCTTTTTAAGCAGTAACTTTACATAGCTAAAATAAATGTTAAGAAGACACAATTAAATAATCAAAATAATACCTATTATAATGTTAGTGTTTTTCAATAAAGTTTCAAAATGCTAAGTCTGAAGTATACTTTGTGGGAATAAATATCCAGTAATAAGTAAACATGTTATCATTCTTTGCTATGCTAATTTTCTGTGGTTTTCCTGCTCCAGGATCATGACTCGTGAGAAAGGGGTATCAAATTTTTAAAATCTCTAGCTCCCTGGGTTTCAATTCTATCTGAGAAAAACCATTAACATATTGAACCATAAATTATTAGATAATGCTATGTGTATGGCTAAGTATAGTGTAGACTATTATGATTTTTCTCTAAGCCTTTTTAAATATTTGTGAATAGCTAACAATGAAAGCACAAAGTCAGTACAATGAGCTCATCTCTCTACCTAGCCAGTTTCATACGGAATCAGGAGTCCTCGCTGTTTTTGCTAGGAAGTAGAGCACCATGTACAGTTCTGGAGTCATGGACTTTATAGTAAGTTGGAATTGAACTGGGAACTAATCAGTAAGATGTGCATCTCTCTGGGCCTGTAGTCAAAGAAAAAATCAAAATCTCTCCTTAGTCTTTAATTATAGGGTGAGGTTGTAAAATCATAAAAGAGTTTTATCTACTACCTCATGTGTTCATTATCCCCAAAGACATTTAAAATACAAAGTGAACAAAACAAATTACACAGCCATAATTGACTTTCCCTATCCATTTGTTCATCAGTGTAGCCAACCAACTGCACATAGAAAGTATTTGGCAAATAATTGCATCTTTGCCATACATGTGTAGCACATATTTTTCCTTTTCATTATTCCCTGGATAATATTGTATAGCATCTACATACAATGTATTTCATAGTATTAGGTATTGTAGGTAATCTAGAGAAATCGTTATGGAGATTGCTCAAAAATTAAAGCTAGAAATTTCATTTTACTCAACTGTATACCCTTTTAGGTATCTTCCTAAAAGAGTTAAAGTCATTACATTACAGTGACATATGTATACCAAATTTCTTGGATTTCTTTTTAGTGTCTTGTGAAACTATACATTTTAATCAAAGAGATAAAGTGTGCCATTGTGTCTAGATAGTCATGTGAAGAGAAAAAAGATGGAATTCTGAGAAGAAGAGTCTCAGCACTGCAGGAAATAAATGGAATTCTTAAATTATGTTCGAATTAATATTTAAAGTAGCACAATTTGTAAAGTTTAATCATTTTTTGGTATCAGGAATTGAACTCAGGACCTTGTGCTTGCCAGGCAGGTACTGTGCCACTGAGTTATATTCCTGACCCCAATTGCTAAATCTTGGTAGGAGCCAGTATGTCCATCAATAGGTGAATGGATAAAGTAAATGTGGTATTTACACACAATGGAGTACTACTGTGCCACAAAGAAAGATCAACTTGGACCTGTGATGGCATGCTTGGTGAGACAAGTGTGAGTTCATGCTCTTCCCTTCCTCCATTGACCTGGCAATGTGTGGCTGGCAAGAAGAGTCTGAGGTCAGCTCCTACCTTCTTCTATCCATTAGGGAAGGCGGTTGCTGGCAGTAAGAGTCTGAGATAGGCTCCTGCCTTCCTTCATTGACCCAGGATGGTGCAGATGGTGAGAGAGGTCTGAGATCCACCCCTCCGTTCCTTGCCTGGTGGGACTCAGGGCCTGGAGTCTGTATGAACACCAGCAACACAGTAGGATCCTGGCTAAGGTGCACAGTTAGGCACAGGTGGGGAATGTCTCATGCAATGTAATGATACAAGCCAACAGGTGGTAAGTTAGTGTTGTACTTGGGGACAAAGACTCAAGGAATAGAAACAGCAGATCGGGCTACCCTCTACTTTTTTCTTGAATTTTCTTTTATTTTCCTCTTCTTTTTTCCCCTGTAAACAACTGGGAAGAACCCCAGTCACAGAAAACTAATCCCATCCCCAAAATCTAGAGATGAAGATCAGACCCAAACCCAGCAAAAAACCACTTGCAGTCTTGGCCAGAGTACATGTTTCTGGGCTCCAACTTGAGGCCTACAACAGAACTGTAGACACTAGAAGGATCTCTCTACTTTCGTTTTTCTCTATATCATTGATTTCTCTCTTTGTATTCAACTGGATTAGTGTTTTTTTTCTGTTTGTTTTATTTGTTTGTTTTTATTGTTTGTTCTTTTTTTGTTTCTTTTCCCTTTCCTTTCTCATTTTCTCTCTGTTCTGTTCTGTTTTGTCTTGTTTTGTTTTTCCTTCTGTGTATTGTTGATTTTTGGTGTGTGAGGATATTTTGTTTACTATATTTTTAAAATTTTTAAAAATTAAAAAAATTTTTCTTCTTCTTTTTCTTTTCTTCCTTTTTCCCTCGCTCGTTCATGACTTAGATCTCTAACATTTCTTTTTGCTTATTCTACTTGTCCTCTTGCTATCTTTAGTCAGTGATCTTGCTTGACTTTATGATAGTTTCATGTGAGTAAACATTGTTTCTTCTCTTTCTGGTTCACTTCAGAACTCCTAGGCCTTCACCTCCAATCCCTCCTTCCTGTGTCGTACAATTATCCAAAACCTGGATGATCATCCTGTGCGCTCCAGCCTTGCTTCTACTACATTTAGCCTCATTCATCTCTCCATTCTACCCCCTTTCCTCTTGATTTCTTCCCACAATGGAGTAAACTCACTCTACTTAGTGGAAAATCACTACATACAAGTTCCTGGTATAACTTGAATTATATTATGCTTCTATAAACCTTCCTTCTATGGTTTTACATATCAGGCTAATAGTTACCACAGTTTGTCAATAGCCAGGCTCTACTTTAGTCCATTGTTATTGTCAACTCAACTACTTTAATTAGGATGTCACACATACTATTACCAGTTTTTCCCTTCATAGGGCAATGCAATTGTAAGAGGTCATAACCATCACTATAATCCAGTACCAAAGGAATTGGCCCTAAGTCAAATATATAACAATGTCTTATTTTTTATTGTAAAGGGAATAAAACAAAACAATAAATTGGAACAAATCATTGGATTTCTAAAACAAGGCAGAAGGAGATCCCCCATAGTTGCTATATTGCATATTGCTGTCCTCTAAAAAGATGCTCAGGCTACAGATTTTAGGCCTCCGAAGTCAATCAAACAATATAAGCATTAAGATTTATTTTCGCTTCAGTTGCTATCATCTTAGTCTGTTTTCCTCCAAATTAGCCAGGGTGGAGGGGCAAGCGGGCAGTGCTCTTCTTGTCTCCCAGCTCACGTACCAGCTGGCTCACAGGAAGGCATGGATTGGCATCTTGTTTCTCTTTCCAGCCTGCATGGCTGCCACTGGTTCACAGGAAGTTGTGCTCAATCTTAATAAATGGTGAAGGCAAGTTCTTGGGATAGACATAAAGACCAAGAACCACCTACATCTAGAAGATATCAGGGAGAACAGGCACTTCCAAGGAAAGCCTCTACACCAGTGAAAATGTTATCTAACATAAGAAATCTACAAGCATCAACACAGAAAACGAAATAAAATAGAAAATAGAAAATGACAAGACAATGAAACAAAATGTAGTCCTAAATGCCCAGCCCACCCAGGACCAGTTCAGAGCACAAATAAATAGAGGATATCAGAAGACACAAATGGAAATTTTTGAAATGATTACAGCAGAAGTGGAAAAAAAATGGAAGAGGCCATAGAAATATTAATCTCTAAGGTGCAAAAAGAAATGGTTATCAAAATGACAGACATTAAAGCATACATAGATAAAGAAATAGAGGAGCTCAGGAAAATAATGGAACCCATGAATGCCAAAATTAGACAAGAAATAGAATAATGAAACTGACCCAAACAGGAATGCAGGAGATTAAAAACACCATTGAAAGTATATGAAGCAGATTGAATGAAGGTGAGGATAGAATGTAAGATGTAGAGGACTGGAACTTGACTAAGGATGAGGAAAAGAAAGATATCTTAAAAATAGCAAGAGACCATGAAAAATCAATCCAAAGGATGAAGCAAAGAAGAACAATATGAGATTGATTGGTATAAGTGAGAAAGTTGGAGACATCACAAAAGCCTTTAAAAACCTCTTCATAGAAATAATGCCAGAAAACTCCCCAAGCAAAGATAAAGAATTTGATATAGAAATAAATGAAGCATATAGAACTCTAAATATCTATGACCAAAATAAATCTACACCAAGGCATATAATAATCAAGATCCCAGAAATTCAACATAAGAACAAAATATAAAAAGTGGTTAGAGAAAAGAAACAGGTCACCTATCAAGGAAAGCCCATCAGAATCACAGGAGATGTCTCAAAACAATCTGTCAAATCAAGGAGAGCTTGGGATGAGGTATTTCAATCTCTAGAGGAAAACAATCTTTAATTCCAGTTGCTGTACCCCACAAAATTATCTTTCAAAATTGATGGATAAATAAGATACGTCCATGACAAAGAACAGCTGGAGAAAGTT
Source organism: Dasyprocta punctata (assembly GCA_004363535.1). Taxonomy (NCBI): domain Eukaryota; kingdom Metazoa; phylum Chordata; class Mammalia; order Rodentia; family Dasyproctidae; genus Dasyprocta; species Dasyprocta punctata. Next base: position 37,589 of record RJWM01010579.1, read on the forward strand.
ATGACCACCAAACCATCTGTACAGAGCGCTCTGAAGGGAAGAAGAGCTTGGGACTTCCACCTATTCTTCTCTATCTTGGACTCCTGGATGCCAAGAGGTGAAGCAGCCTCCTCTGCCACACATTCCCTCCAAAGTGTACTGTCATGAAATATGCCTGAAACAGGAGAGCTAAGGGATTGTGCACTGGAGTCTCCGAATCCTTGAGCCAAAATATACATTTTGCCCTCTTAAGTTTATTTCTTCAGGTTTCTTTTCTCAAAGCAGTAGAATGCTGACTAGAACAAAGCATTCATGCATATGCAAGCCCCTTACCAGTTCCCAGGTTAGAGGAGATACAGAAGGGCAGGGATTCATGGATTGGTGACCTGAAATACACAATGTTTTCTTGAACCATTGTACTGAGAAAGAAGCATGTATTGAGTACCACTGTTGGCCACTGGGGTAGGACAGAAAGGCAGGGCCTAGCACTGACTTCAGTACTCACAAGTCAGAAGCAGAGACAGCAATGCAAGATATGTGGACCAAGTATGATGATGCTCTAAAATGGGGTGAAACTATGTATAGATGAATCTATCTGAGGATCAGGAAATATATTGCTGAAAAGATAATGATTATTTTATGACATTTTTTATTTTATTTTCTATTGGTACAAGGTTGCAGCACATAATGATTATATTCCTTGTGAGGGGACTAGTTTTGATTGATCAAATGGATAAAAAGGAGAAAGAAGTTTAAAGCAGAGGAATCAGCATTTGCAAATACACAAAACATGAAGTCCTGGAAGAAACAGAAAAGTGTAACCATCAGAGGCAAATGATGCTGCAGAGCAAAACACAGACTCTGTTTCAGAGAAGTTTAGGTTTTTAGAGATCTCCCACTGTGTGTTTTGTACAGAAGATCCTAGGAAAAATTACACTGGGGGTTTGACTTGTTGTAACTCTTAGGGAAACATTGTAAAGGATTACAGAAAATCCTGAAAACCCTGACCCAAAAACCAAGGAAGCAAAACCACTGCCACTGTTTTAGGATTCTTCTTCTGCTTCTCCTCCTTCACTCTTACCTTTCCTCATCTTCTTGATTTTTCCAATTTCTTTCCATTGCATGTGCATAAAAGAGAGGAGTGTTAAGACCTGCCCACGTACATAACAAAAAAGCAGTTTCTTTCCTTAAATATAATTGAATTCTATGTGAAAGATAAAGGAAGAAGTTTAAAGTAGCATACACTGTGACTCATTCCCATCTGGAGATTCAGCATTTGAAATTTTTACACCTCATTTATAAGTCCTGGGCTGTGGTTTATAAACACTGTCAGTAGGTGAAACAGGAAATAGCCCAATTTTGTTAGGTGTAATTTAGGAAAAATGTATTTGTTGGCATATGAACATGGCATACTGATACATGATATACTTTCTGTTCAGACAATTTTCTAATCAATTTTACTCATAACTTCCAGCACTCTCAAAAAAATATATATGTTCATTTCTTGGTTAAAGAGCAGGTTTCTTCTCTAAAAGTAAGTGCAGCAGCCATCATCTCATGGCACCACTGCAAACTAGCCAACCCCCGCCCCAATATGTACACACCTGCCTCTGTGTCTTCTAGGTGGCAGGAGCAGAGTATTCCAAAGCCTCCTTCTGTTCTTTACAGCTACCTTGTATCTTTTGTAATAGTTTTGGTATTTATTATAGCCTGAATGAAATTCCATGAACCCATGCAATTCTTGTTTTTCTACTTTCCATGTGAAATTGTTCTAGTTCTGAGCTTATAAAATCAAATAGTATACCTGTGTCAACTATTCCAGGTCAGCTTCATCCACATTTTCTCTACTGATTAGAAGAGTTTACTAGATGCAGCCATCTGCTTTCTACATCCGTGCCATTTTGCTCCAATTATTGGGAGCCAAGCTTAAGAACAGCAGTGACAAACTGTGCTGAGAGTGAGCCCCTTATCTTCTGAATGTCCATCTGCCTCACATAGCTCATTCCTGAGACCATGCTAACACTGGTACAGGATGACATAAGGCCATCTCTATAGTCACTTTGTGTCTTCTCAGTGGTTGGAAAGCAAATATTTGTCATTATATTAACAGATATCATCAAAGTGCTGTAGCTACCCTACGGAGAATTTCTGCACAGAGTATTTAGCACATATGTCTGCACAGTTGTGTCATCCTACACCTGGTAAATTTCCATGCCCTACTCTTTTTTCTTCCATTAATTTATTTGCAATATGCTGAGAAGGATTCTCATCATTCTGGTCCGTATCTAATGCTAGTGTCTTCCATATTCAAATTCAAGTAATACGTTTTATTTTTAGAGTAAAGATTAATTCTTTTATCATTCCCTTTCCCTCCCTCTACTTCTCCCCATCTCTTGATCCCATTCTCATTTGAGAGAGATCCATCCACCTACTTCCTATTATCTATCCTTTATTTTGCTCCTTATTTATAATTTGGGTTTCTCATATAAGAGAAACCATGTAATATTTAAACTTGTGTATCTGATTTGTTTCACTTAACATCATAGTCTCAAGGTACATCCATTTTCCTAAAAATGACTCAAATTTATTTTTCTTTATAGTGGTGTAGTATTCCATTGTGTATAAATAGCACATTTTCTTTATCCATTCATCTGTCAATGGACGTATAGGCTACTTTCAAGATTTAGCTATTGTGAATTGTGCTTCTATAGACATGGGATTGCATGTGTCACAATAATACAAGGTCTTTAACTTTTTTGGGAAGATACCTCAAAGGGGAATAGCTGGGTAAGATGGAATTTCTACATTTAGTGTTTTGAGGAATCTCTATATTGATGCTTTTATAAGACTTACAATGCCTAAGGCAATAAAATACTTTGTAAATAGGTGTTATACAATATTGCCCAGGGGATAATAGGAAGGAAAAACATGTTTACACAGATTCGATTATTTTCCAAATATTTCCCAATAGTGGTTGACTCCACTGATATAGAACACTTGAATCAGGAGAGCTGATTCTGTATGTCTCATTTGCTTTCTTTCCTTCGTATTTTAACTTTATCTGGACATAATGGGCACATGAGATAGGAGACAAAACCCTTTAGAGACTCTGTAGACACATCCTATGTTGAGAGAGAAAGAGAGGGAGAAAGAGAGAAGAGAGAGAGAGAGAGAGAGAGAGATTTTTATTTTTATTTGTTCATAGCCCCAGGGAGATCCATATCTTGCTGATTAACTCCCAGCTCAATTCCAATTTATTATAAAGTTCATGGCTCCAGAATTGTGGACTGTACTCTTCATGCTAGCAAAGATAGAGAAGATCATATTTCCACATGAAACTGGTAAGAATGTACAGAGATGAGTGCATTGTGTTGACTTTGTGTTTCATTGTTAGCTACTCACAAATATTCAAACAGTCTTAAAGAAAACCAGTCAACATTAGAATCTACATTATACTTGTGAATCCATATAACAGTATCTAAAAATTTATGTTTAAATATGTTCATGGTTTGTCTTGATAGGGTCAAAATCCAGAGGGCTACAGTTTTAAAAGAAACTATGGAAAGATAGCATAATAAGAATGATAAGGTGCAGACATATTACAAGATATTTATTCAGACAAAGTAAACATCACACCTAGTATTTTAAAAACTTGATAGAAAAGTACTAAGATTATAATAAGCATTAGTGCTATAATTTAGTTTTGCCTTCTTAGAATTTATTTTAACAATGAAAATTACTACTTACAAAGTTTTTAGAAATTAACTAAATGCTGTGTCGTATATCTGTATATCTAGAGCACCTGCCACTTTCATTTCCTGTGTAGTGAAAACCTCTACATATCCTCAAGACAGCATCCAACATTTTGTACTTCTGCAATAGTAGTACATCACTCTTTAGTGATTCACAGGGACATTCATTGATAATTCCTTCATACAAACTACCTACTTGTCATTCCCCACTGTCAATGCAAATGTCATCCCCCATCCATTTGAGGTTAATTACCATCATGACGCATGTTAAATAACTTACTACTCTTTAAAGGAATCTTATATATTAATTTCTCTCTCTCATTCCACATATTCTAGTGTATCTTTACTTCTGTCAATAAATTTATCTATTTCTCTGAGATTTTTATATTTCAAAAAATTTTAACACTACACAATTCTTTAATTTTAGTTTATTTGTCACCTTACCTTCATTTCCAGTATTCTAGGAATAAAATACACTGTATCTCCATTTCTTGCTTTTTCATTATTAACCAAGTCACTGTGGCAGGTTGAAATTCTCCCTTAAGCTCAACAGCTTTTTCCATGGTTACTCATATACTCTAAATTAAATTTGAATTTTTAAATCTTTCCCAGCCTTGACCATTCAACAAATTTTATACTGTTATTCAGGTAAAATCCAGCCATGACATCACATTCTCTGATTTCTATAGCTTCTAAAGCTGTCTGCTTTCATCATTCTTCATGGATGTACTTCCTTCAAAAATGGCTGATAGAGAAAGACTTCACTGACATCTTTCATAAATCTCTGACTTTGTTCACCCATACTCTTGGATTGAAGTGATACCCATGCAAAGATAACTTTCACACCTATATTACTGGAAAATGGGAACAACTGTACCTAGAAATTTACATACAGTCACTGCTTGCTTATGTAGATCTTTCAATTGATTTCTCTTGCTCATTTCACAACACAGTATATTAAAAATTGAATGCACTGATTTTTTAAAAATTAATTTTCTTAGTACACTTTTGATATACATAGTGACCACATTCATCATAGGGAATTGGTACTTGCACATAATATATCTTGATTTATTTTCCCAACTCCCCTCCCTTCCCTTCAAACTTTTTTCCCTTCCTACTTTAAAAAAAAGCTTTGGTTCTTATTTTTTCTTCTATTCTCTTGTTTTGTCCTTGTGCCTTCTACCCCTTCCAATCCCTCCACCCCATTCCCCATCCTATTTGAACATCCTCCACTTCCCAATATAAGTTTTTCTTTATGCTGTCTGATGGAAATGAAATGACTAACAGTAAAAATAAAAGTTATCATAAAAACACAAAAATAACTAAACATATCTTCCTTGGTTTCAGGGTAAAACCCCTACATCTTCAGTAAATGTCTCTAACAACACTAAGTAAATATTATAAATTCATTTAAAGATTTATTTCAAAGATAGAGACATTACATGTTACACTGGATAACTCTCCTATCACAATAAGTAAATATGTTTTCTACAGTACTATCGTTTGCTTCTTCTACAGGATGTGAATATTCTGAAGACAAATGCTACAGATCCAAGTCAACATGAAAATATTAAGCAACTTGACATCTAAATCTCCAACCTTCTTGCTGACTGCCCTCCCTGGCTTCCAGTCTGCCCATGCCTGGATCTCCATTCCATTTTGTTGCCTTTGTGCCATTGCCCTCTCTGGGAACAGCATGATCCTCTTCATCATCATCACCCAGCACAGTCTCCACGAGACCATGTACTATTTCCTCTCCATGCTGTCAGTCACTGATCTGGGCCTGACTGTTTCTACAATGTCAACAACATTGGGTATCCTGTGGTTTGATGCAAGAGAAATCACTCTAGATGCATGCATCATCCAGATGTTTTTCCTTCATGGATTCACCTTGATGGAATCTGGGGTGCTAGTGGTTATGGCTTTTGACCGCTATGTGGCAATCTGTAACCCTCTCAGATATACTACAATTCTTAATAATTCCAGAATTATTCAGATGGGTCTTCTAATTATTATTCGTATTGTGATCATAATAATACCAGTGCTTCTGCTCCTTAAGCCTCTCTCTTTCTACACAACGAATGTCCTTTCCCACTCCTACTGTTATCATCCAGATGTGATTAAATTAGCACATTCAGACACTCAGGCAAATGGCATCTGTGGATTAGTTGGTCTCATCTTGACCACCGGGATAGACACCCCATGCATTATCCTGTCTTATATCTTGATTATTCACTCTGTACTCAATATTGCCTCCCCAAAAGAAAGGTACAAGGTATTCAGCACCTGTGTCTCCCACATAGGGGCAGTTGCTGTATTCTACATCCCCATGATAAGCCTGTCTTTCATTCATCGCTATGGACAGTCACTTCCCAAAGTGGTCCATTCGATGATGGCTAATGTGTACCTGTTTATCCCCCCTGTACTCAACCCCATCATCTACAGTGTAAAAACAAAACAGATCCGCAAATTGATACTTAATCTGCTCCTTACAAAATAAACAGAGGTTATTAAATTGAAGGAAATCTAATATAAGTTTTTTCACTGTTAAAAAGCAATCCAACAAGTTAATGTGAATTGAATTTTTTCATTTATTTAATAACATTGAGTAAATATGACTTTGTTTTTCACCATAAGAGTATGATATGTTGCCCTAAGAATTTTAAAATCTCATGAGTGAATTGGAATAATACCACTACAAAATATTTGCAATAACATAGCAACTAATATTTCCTAACTGCTCTCTACTGTGTCAAACTAACTACTTTTAAGACATATTCCACTTATATTTCAAAATGGCCCAATTACATATATATTATATATGCATTAAATATATAAATATATATTATATATTAAATATATTATATGTACATTAAATATATATGAATATATTTATTTCATATATATATATATATATATATATATATATATACACAGTTGAAATATATACTGATGAAGAAATTGATCCTTGGGGATGTGTAGTCTACACAGTTTAAATTTTGATTCCAGTTTCCTATATTTCAAATGGCATCCTTTTCACAACCATATCACACACTTCCAAAGCTTCAAAAATAAGTTCTAGATCTCCAGGAATATCTATCACATCTTTATATGTGTGCTGGTCTTCATAGAGTACATTTTGTTTATTTAATTTTTGGATAATGCATAATACAAAATGTAGAAATAGAGTTCATGCCATGTAAGCATAAGTCACTGTCTAGTGCTGGATATTTCTGGGGGATATTTCCTTATGTGAAACTGAAAACTGAAAACTAGAAATGATAGGGAAGTAGAATGCAAGGATTTTTGGGAAAGAAGTTCTTAAGCTTTTCTGAACAAAGCTTCCTCATGAATTTAAATAAATCTATTTGTCCTCCACAGAAAAATTGAAAATCAAAGATAGACACACACATGATTTTATATAAAATTTCAGACTTCAAAGATGCCATACAGGATGCAGGACTGCATGATTCCCTTTCCTTATCAAAATACCAAGGTAAAGAATTGATGGTTCTCAGCTTATAAGCAATAATACAGAATTAGATTCCAAATGTGTGTTTCCTGAGAAGAGACCCATGGTAACTATATCAATTACACATAAAGGCAAATTCTTTAAATATCAGTTGTATAAAATGGTGGAAAAACTTCAGAGGAAAATGGACACGGAAGCCTGATGGGAGTCACATGGGAAAGCGGTGATAAATAAAAGGGACGCTCTAGGAATCTCACGAACACTGGGAGACACAGTGTGCTGGACTCATACAATGCAACTTGCAAAGACCAACATTGTGGGCATTCAGTTTTCTTTATTGTGTTCAGTGATGTCACACCAGTACTTAGATCTACCATTATGAGAATATTTACCACAGGAATTGGTAAACATTACAATTGAGAATTTTCCAATGGATTCTTTTTATCGGCACACCTATAAATACAGTTGTATTTGTATATGGTATTTCAGGAAATAATACAAATTAAATGATCACTAAAGATATGTTCTGGCAGTCAACAATTATAAAATGCAATGTATTAAACATCAACATTGGCAAAAATTATAAAATTATTTAGTGCTCTGATAGTAAAATATAATTCCTAAAATTTCAACTATGTTCTGTTGCTATCTAAAGTGACAGGATTTGCAAAGGTGCAGCAAGAAAAGTATTATGAAAGGACTTTTGTGTCCAAATTCTCAGTTACATCAGGACTCTAGTCATATTTGATTAGAAATCCCCTATACTCCAATCTGACCCTATATTAACAAATTTTGTTGCCAATGATCCTGTGCCTAAATAATGTCACAAACTGTACTGTACTATGGTTAGGCTTTCAACCTATCAGTTTTGGGAAGATACAACTCACCAAAATTGTTGTCCAATAGTACACATACTGCCTTCCCAGTGATGTTGGCAACAGTAAGATTCTCCCAGAAATCAAAAGAAAGCAGGATATGGACTTAGACACTCCTCTGAAACTATACTTGATTGCCTTGAAATGTGACCAAAGCACTAGATGGTAGAGAAAATAATGGAGAGAGCACCATGTTTAGATGTGAAAGGAAATGAAGCAGGCAAACCCTGTTACACTTCCACATGGCAAAAGTGAGATTTATCTTCAACATCATGCCTAGAGGTCCTTCTTTCTTAGGAATGGAAGAAACAAAACAACCTTATGATAGATTAGGGGACAGAATAGAGCAATATATTTGGTCAAGGATTCAGTATGTTATGATTATCATTTCTTAAACATCAGTCTCTTACACAATTAAGCAGAGAGAAGGTAAAAATATGTTGAAGTAATTATTCGTAGCATGTAAATAATCCTGATCATCATGAACATGCAAAACAACAAACATTAATTTTGATATTGTTTCTAGAAATTGCTCAGTCACACTGGAATAGCTAGAGATTGTGATGTTTTGAATGCTATCTATGATGAAAACTTAGTAGCCAATGATATTTACAAGAGAAAGGCTAAAATAATGTACTATTATGAGTCAATTTTATACATTGATTTTCTTTAAAATATAGTCGAGTATATATATTCATATATGTGTATGCATATTCACATGTAATATCATATATTGCATACGTCCAGATAATGTTTATTTTATACTTTATGTCATGTGCTACATATCTGTGTGCACTTTGCACATACATGAACTAGGTGTATGGAAAAATAACAGTGTATGAAAGAAATAAAAAATGACTTCGTATTACAGCAACGAGATGCTAAAAACATTCAGACATGTAGTATTTCTGAGTTGTGACTAGATACAGGCCATATTGATACGTCATAGACTGAGGCACTCTGAGTATGAACATAAACAGGGTAGGTCCACATGATCTGTAAGGTCGTGGATGTGACAAAACTATCTACCTAGATATTTCAGAGGGTCCTATGTCAATGTGCTCAATGTTTTCTTCCAAAAACATCTTTTCTCCATATCTTTCTCTGCCCAGCTTTAACAGACCCACAATTAGAGATCTGTATCGCTTCAAGTTCAGTGTTACCCTTACTTAGTCTATTTTCATTACCCAAAATCTTTGTACATCTACTAGAGACCGAGCTTCAGGACAGAAGTGGGAGCCAGGTCCTTATATTTGCAGTTAATCTTGCAGAGGTGCAAGCTTTTGAGAACATAAATTATGTGGGACATGTAAGAGGATCAATAGTGAAAATACTTAAATTTCTTTTTTCACACTCCTTATAGAAAACCATCCCTGACTCTACTTGTTAAGTAATGTGATTGACTTGGGAATTAACTTCCGAAGAATCTAGATAGCACTATGACTTTGGGGAATGTAAAGAAGTCAGTGGATGAAGGCCTTATTCTTCTAAGCAAAAGAATGAGGTGTGAGAAGGAGGAGGTAGAGGAGGGGAGAAAAAATGTATGATTCTCCTCTCAGGCTGTGTATTTAATTTACCATGATTTTACATAAACTGTGAGCAGCTGTTAGAATAACTCTGTTCTAGATTTTTGAAGAAAACAAACTTAAAGTGTATACTGCTAAATGTGTCATTTTGAACTAATTTTTAAAAGACATAAATTTTAGTTTATATGAGAAAGAAGGAAATATTGGAAAGTTTTGTTATTTTTCCATTCCACAAAACAACTGCACCTGAGATTCTCAGACTTCACAGTATGGACATTGGAAGTAACGTTCATTGACATTACAGAACATAGAGGCAAGAGTCTCAATTTAGTTACCATATTTGAGAAAAATAGTGTCCATGGTTGCATCACTAAGTGGTTATACAATTAGATAGGATAACTTATGTAAAAAGTCAGAATGCAAATACTTATGCTGCACATATTCTCACTATGCATACCAGTCAACAGAAATAGGTTATTGGAAAACCGTGAGTTTTACTATCAGAAAGAAAGATGATTTAACTCTAGCTCTGCAACTTTTGAGTTCTTTCATTTAAGAAAATCACTGTTTCTTTAACTTTGTTCTATTGTTTTTACTGATGCTAAGGTAAGACATCATATTTTCATATTGTTATAATGAAGAGAAACATGGATGAACTGTCAATCAACTGGCCCCAAATAAGCATCCAATAATTTTTCAAACAACAAATAGTATATATAATCCCCATGCTTTTTTTTGTGCATGTCCATTTGAAAATCAGTTATCCCCTATCAGACACTTAAAATTGTTACCCTTTCTCCAAGCATATGTAAGATGTGCACCAACAGAAGTTTATGTTCAACCAAGGTACCATAACTACTTTTAATTCATTTATTTTCGACCCTTCATTTTATTTCTTATGTTTTCTAGTGATCCCGGTACTGGATGAGAACTAGAAGACTGTATTTTCTTATCCTGGTCTTACGGAGTTGCTTTTCTTATTTTCCTTCAAAGCAACAGACAAAATGCAAAACTCAAAATCAGTTCCTGCCCCTCAGTGTCACTTGAAATCAGCCAACCTGGCATTGTGGGGACCTGTTTGCCCTTGTCCAAGGAAACCACTGAGACAGTATTTATCAAAAATACCTTTCCTTAGTTACTTTGCCAGGGGTTAATGAGGGACAAGAAGCAGGGCAGTAGGATGGTTTGTTGGGGCCCATTAAAACCATTTCCTCTTTAGAGAAAAACTGCTTTTCAAGGAAACAATTCCAATTATCATTTATTCCCTGTGTTTTCCTTCAGACTGCATCTGTCTTTGTGAATTGAGGTAGGTCTATAAGTAATTGCATGCACATATTTTTACACTTTTTTGTTTTTTTAATTAGATATTATTTTTATTGGTAGGTTTGCAGTATCTAATGATTACTTTCCTCAAAGGGAGTTAGTACATGTACATAATACATCTTAACTCTTTTTTTCATTCCATTCTCCACTTTCTCCCTGCTCTTTCACCCTTGTCTTCATCCCTTGGTCCCTTTTCCTTTTGTAAAAGATGTAGCTCCCTATCTCCTATTATTTATCTTTGTTTTTCTCTTTATTTATATTTTGCATTTCTCATATGACAGAAGCCATGTAATGTTTAAATTCATGTGTTTAATTTTTTCAGTGTGCTTTGAGACCATAATGTTAAGTGAAATAGATCAGAAGCACATGCACACATTTTTAAAGTGTAGCTATGTAAACGGATGTGCATTTATACTTTACTGTGATAGTCAAGTGATTCTTGTATTATAGTATTCTTTAATAAAACACAACAAACTTCACAATAGCTAGTAAAAAAGATTTTTATATCCCCAACACAAATGAATGATAAATATTTGAGATAATTCATACACAAATTACTTGAATCTAATCATCATATACTGTCTGTGTGCTGAAATATTACACCATACCCTATAAATATGTTTATTGTATAAGTTGAAAATAAAATTTAAAAAGTATAGAAATACATTTTAATAATCACAAAAATGGGCAAAGATTAGAAAATACTGTCAATTATAAGCAGTTGAAGAATGATCTGATGACTTCATATTAATAACCAAAAACAAGGTGCCCAAGAGTCAATATTTTTAGTCTAACATCTAAATTTGTCTGTTTATAATAGCTTTTCACTTATACCAAAGCACTCTCATCACTTTCTAGGTGTCAGTCATGCTCTGATAAGTGCAATGTTTACCATCCTCATTTCTTGTACTCAATATACTCCCATCCAAATGCCCAGCTACTCTGCACTAGGAAGACTACACCACATGTGTTCACGCTCCATGTGAAACTGGAAGCAAGGCAATTTAATCACAATGCCATGCAAGATAATTGAAGTAGAAGAGAGAAAGCTGTCGGATGGGACTAACATGTGGAATGATGAAGAAAATATAACTCAGTATCCATTTGTCAAGTTGCCTACCCCTAACTGCATCCAAAATTTTTTTACTTATGACATAACTAAGAAAATATCCCAAGTATATTTGAGACCATTTTCATTGATAGTGAGTACATTAGTTTTAGAACAATTTTTCTGTCAGTACAGAAAACACAGATAATGATTTTTTTGAAGCCATGGTATGAGTCAGGATACAGTCAAAGTTAAAAACAATCTTATTTTAGTTATCATTAGAGTCATCTGAGGACCAGAGATACAATGTAAATTAGACATAATCTTTTCCTTGAAAATTATGTGATCTAGAAGGCAAGTAAAAAAACAAAAATCTGGCAGACAAGTCAACAGATTACTCATTATATATGCTTTGCTGTGTGCATTAATGGGGCAAATAATAACACTGACCAAACACTTGAATTATACCTGTTGAGTACAGGTACTATTATTCCTATTACATGTATGCTAATACAATTAATCCTCTTGTCAATTTTAGGATGTAGGTGAAAGAAATATGAGGCAAAAATCATTAACTTCCCCCAAATCACACAGCTAGTAAGTGGAATCCAGGATTCAAAATCAGGGTATAAAAATCTACCACAGTATGTTTTTCTAACAAGTCAAATAAAGCCTGAACTATTAGATGGGGTGAATGCAAGGAAATGAGAAGTATAGAATGAGGATTAAGCAGGGAAGGGCTCTGGGAGGAGATTCTACATGAGGCAGCAGAGATCTAAGATAGCAGAAATCTGAATCCAGCACTGGGAGAATCTAGACACAGAAGGGAGCTCAATTTACTTTGAAGGGTTCAATTCATTATGTCTTTTTGCTAATACCTTGAACTATGTTAAAATCATAATCATAAGTAAGTGGAGAAAAATAATTTTTAAGAAAGCCATGGGAGGGCAGGGGATTTAGCTCAGTGGTACAAGTACTTGACTGGCAAATGTGAGTTTGATCCCGAGTACAAAAAAAAAAAAAAAAAAAAAAAAAAAAAAAAAAAAAAAAAAAAAAAAAAAAAAAAAAAAAAAAAAAAAAAAAAAAGAAAGAAAAAAAGAAAGAAAGAAAACCAGGGAAAATAAGGCAAGTTGAAAAACAAGATAAAAATCTTGTAAGTCTAATAACTCAGAAGTAATTTGTTATACATTTATTAAAAAGATTAAAATCTAAAAGGATGACCCATATAATATTCAGAGAAATAAGACAACTTATGAGCACTGAACTTGGGGTGCCCAAATTCCTTGAGAAAAAGTGTGAAAACGCACATGCCTATGCACATCTCTTAGGTACTCTATTTTATTCCAGTGAAGTTTTAAAAATATTTTTATTGGTTTATAGCTGTTTATTTATATTTTTATTTGTATGTGCTTGCAATACATAACTTAAACATTCCTAGTGCAGAGTTGGTACACGTAGAACACATCTTAATTCTTTTATAATCCCCTTTCCGTCTCTCCTCATTCTAGCATCTCCTGATCCTCTTTCCCATTCGAGAAAGATCTATCTCCCTACTTCCTATCAGATCTCTTTTATCTTGCTCTTTATTTGTACTGTGGGTCTCTCATACGAGATAAACTGTGCAATATTGAAGCTTGTGTGTCTGATTTATTTCACTGAACATTATGGTCTCAAGGTATATCCATTTTCCTACAAAGGACGCAAGTTTATTTTTCTTTTTATTTTAAAGAGAAAAGAAAAAAAATAAAAACAACAATAAAATAGTTGCAAAACAGGTTAGAAGGAGAGTTTCAATAATTAATTCATTATGTATTGCTGTCTTCACAGTAGTTATTCAGATTACAAGATACAGGCATGATATCTTGTGCAAACAATATTATCATAAATCTTTTTTTCAATGAACTAAGAGGAATTAGCTGTACAACTGTTTTTATCATCTTGTCTATAAATATGTTTTTTCTTTTCCCTTTCCTCTCCCTATTCCCCCATCACAATTTTTCTTTTCTTCCTCACAATTCACAATATCTATTGTACATGTTTTACCTTCTTTGCTCAATCAGTTTCTCACACTAGTGAGACAAAAGGATGTTTACACACATGGGTCTAATTTATTTCAGTTAAGAGTATGGTCTTGAGTTGTATCCATTTACCTAAAGAAGTCTCCAGTTTAGCCTTCTTTATGTTTGAGAAACACTCTATTATACTAAAAAAGCCACAACATTTTTAATCCATTTTTCAGTTCATGGGCATTTAGGTTGTTTCCAAGATTGAGCTGTTAAAAATTGTGCTACTATAAACATTAGGTGCACATATATCACTGTGGTCTGATGTTTCTAATTCTTCTGGGAAGACACCCTGAAGAAGAACAGCTGGATCAAATAGAACCTCTAATCCTAGTTTTTTAAGGAGTTTCCACACTGATTTTCACAATGATTGTACCAGTCTACATTCCCACAAACAGTGGAAAAGCGTTCCTTTTCCCCCCAAAGCCCCACCAGGATTTGTTCTCAGTTGATTTTTTGATGATGGTCATTCTTTCTAGGGTGACACTGAATTTCAGAGTTGCTTTCATTGGCATCTCTCAGTTGACCGAAGATGTTGAACTATTTTTCATGTATTTATTTGCCATTTGTGTTTCTTCATCTGAGAAGTGTGCATTCATCTCACAGGCCTGTTTTTGGATTGGGTTTTTGAATTTGGGAGTCTGAATTTTTTCAGTTCTTTATATGTTCTAGTTATAAGTCCTTGTTTGAGGGACAACTGGCTATAATTTTTTCTTACTATGTGAGTTGTATTTTCACTCAGTTCAGTTGACGATTTCTTTTGTTGTGCAGAAGCTGTTCAATAAGGTGGAATTCTATTTGTTGTTTCTTTGTAATATTTCCTGTGCAATCTGGGTTTTGTTCATGAAATCTCTGCCTATACCTATCTCTTCGAGATTTCTACCTATTTTCTGTTCCAATAAATTTAGTGTTTCTATTTTAATATTTAGATCTTTGATCCATTTTGACTTTAGTTTAGTGCATGGTGATAGATAGTTTTAGTCTTCAGTATTATACCACAGTGATATATGTGCACCCGTGTTTATAGCAGCACAATGTGCAATAGATAAATCTTGGAAAGAATCCAAATGCTCATCAACTGAGGAATGAATAAAAAAGTTCTGGTATTTTTATACAATGGAGTACCACTCAGCTATAAAGAAGGATAAACTTGAGACTTTTGTAGGTAAATGGATGCCACTTGAGACCATATGCATAAGTGAAATATATCAGACTCACGTGTGAACACGTATCGTAGTGTTCAGTAACTAAAAGAGTAAATAAGATCCGAAATGTACACAATTCTCTGCACCCCTGTGACCTATAATTGACTTCCACAAGACTGGCCACAAGGTGGCACTTCTGTACTGTACCCTACCTTAGGCCCTCAACAGCCCCCAATGGTGCCTCAAGCCATCCCATTGGGAATATATGATTTGTTAGATAAACTCCTACAGGTTCTAAATTCTACTAGTCTAAATTTGACCCAAGATTGTTGGGAATGCATGAGAGCCAGACTATCCTTTTAGGAAGGATTGGCCTCTTCCAAAAGACCTATACTGAGTGGGAAACAATGCTATGAATGAGAGAGACAGCCCATACCATTTGTAATCCTTGATAATATGTATGATAATGGAACTTTTTTTTTTTTTCCGGCACTGGGGATCAAATTCACAACTTTGTGCCTGCCAGACAGGCGCTTAAGCCAATGAGCTAAACTCCTGGCCCTAGTTTTTTTTGAGGCGTGGTCACACTATGTAGCTCAGGCCGGCCATGCACTCACATTGTAGCCCAAGCTGGCCTCGAACTCACAATGCTCCTCCTACCTCAGCCTCCTGAGTGCTGGGATTAAAGGCATGCGCCACCACACCCGGCTGACAATGGAACTTGCGTGGGGATCACACCAAACCAAATGGTGCCTTGCAGTTTCATTACACCCATCAACCAAACCATGTGATCACCTAACAGGTCTTGGTACCTCTGTGAAAAAGGACTATATGCATGCATAAGCCCACGTGGTTTTTCATCAGGCGTGTGTCGGCTAGTTTTTCTAGTCCCCAGGGTGAGCATTTTGGCAGGGAAATAGGAAACACAGCATTTGGCTCTTCATCATAGAGTAAGATGATGGAGATGCACTCCTGAAAAAGGAAATCAAAGAGGATATCAGAAATGGAAAGATATTCTTTGCTCATGTATAGGAAGAACTGATAATGTGAAATGGCCATACTTCCAAAACTTTTATACAGATTTAGTGTAATCCCAATCAAAATACCATTAACATACCCCACAGAACTAGAGAAAACATTCCTAAAATTCATTTGGAAACAGAAGAGCCCTAGAATAGCAAAGGCAATCCTGGGCAACAATGGCAAGGTAGGAGGCACCACAATCCCTGACTTGCAATTATACTATAAAGCTCCTGTGATAAAATCTGCATGGCACTGCCAAAAAAATAGTCTTGAGGGTCAGCAGAATAGATTAGAAGATGCGGACAAACTACAAACACACTCAGTCACCTTATCTTTGACAAAGGAGCCAAATATGTTCACTGGAAAGAAAGTCTTTTCAATAAGTGGTGTTGGAAAAAATTGACTTTCCGTATGCTGACTTTATGTTGACTTCATGTGGCCCATGCCACCTTAGTTGGAAGGAGTTTGGGAAGAGAATGATGGCTGAGGGTTAGTTTCCTCAGTAGCTGTTGATTGAACCAGACCTTGTCTGGTGAGTTAATAAATCAAGAATGCAATTTAGGTCCATAAACTTGTAGCCTTATGACAGGTAGAGCTCTAAAAGAACCTATGAGATAGTTTATTCATTTTTAAGACTTCCACACAAGACTTCTGCAGAGCACAGTATTCACCAGTCATGCATTTGTTATTTAACAAATGAATTTCTTACGTACACACTTTTCCTATTCTAGGGCACTATTGAAGTAGCGAACATATTCCAGTAAGAATGATTTGGTGGTTTCCCTCAAAAAGCTTCACAGTCATTTGAGAAGCAAATGAACAAACAATGACTAATGATAGTTGGTGAAACAGAAGATAGCTAGAAATGGTAACCGAAGATGATTAAGTGAAAGAATGAATGATTACTTTCCTACGCAGATTTAATAAAACTAGCTTCACAAGGAAGTTCTGTTGGCAATTTAAACAACTACCCCAACTAATCTAAAGCCTTTATCACCCTATGTAAGACTTTTCTATTTTGTTTCCCTCAGCAGACCCTTCCTACCGTTTTGCCCATGCACACCTTCCTGCTGCAGGGACCATGCACTCTTGTTAGTTTGGTTTTAGAATTAAGAGAATTGCTGCTGAAATTCTGATTTACAACACATGCTGAGCCCTTTCTACTCACTCAGGGAGCCAGTTAAAGTGGGAGAGGTGCTGAGAAGGTATCCTGCCCCTATTCTTCTCCCATAGACAGTGATGCTTTTATTGAAGTGTGAGATTTAATATAGTGATAGTACATTCTTTTTAAAAATAATTTTAGCACCAAGTACATTTATTAGAAAAGAAGAAAATTATGAAATACCTCGTATCTTTCCTTAAGAAATTAGAAATAAAAGACAGAGTACAACCAGGAACAAATAGAAGAAAATAATAAAGAACAGAAAACACAACCCCTTATCAAAATGCCAACCTCATTTTTCATAAAAATTGACATTTTGAGCAAGGTGTGGTGGCGCACACCTCTAATCCAAGCACTTGGGATGCTGAGGCAGGAAGATTGTTGTGAGTTCAAGACAAGCATGGGTTGCATAGTGAGTTCAAGGCCAGCCTGAGCTGCATAGTAAGACTGTCTCAAAAAATAGGAATGGGGATTTAGCTCAGTGGCGAAAGCACCTGTCTGGCTGGTGCGAGGCTGTGAGTTTGATCTCCGGTACAAAACAAAACAAAACAAAAATTTACGTTTTGATTCTTACATATCTGTAGAAATAAAAAAGACTCAAAATAACTTTCAAAGGATCAAAATTAGAGCTCCAACCCTCCACAATCCCATGATTTATCACAAAGTTACACCAATCTTGACAAAACAGCATTGATATCAAGATAAACAAACCACCAAGGTACCAGTGTGAAATCCCAAAATAAATATCCACATAACAGACAATTGATTTCTGGCAAAGATGCAAAAGCAGTTAAGTGGAGAAAGAATTGTACTTTCAATAAATATACTAGAACAACTGGATATCCACATGCAAAAAAACCCCAAACCTTATAGCACATCAAAAATTTCTTAAGCCATCCAAAAGTCAAGTCAAAATGGCTCACATCGGGTTAATTAACGTAAAGGCAGGTATGACCTAGGTCATTGCTTTGGCTAAGGTCATTCTTTCTGGGACAAAAAGACTGGGACAAGGTTTAGAAGGGAAAGCAGAACCTACAGAGGTGTTCAGTGAAGGGAAGTATTGAATTTACTTCTGGACAGGCCATGTAGATGACAAAGGAAGCCATTGTACTTCTTTTTTTTTAACATTCTTAACTATATTTAATATACATATACATAAACATATACATAGTTTTTCTTTCATCTTGTCACACTAATGAAACAATACAGTGTTTACACATGTGTGACTTACATATGTCACTAATAAGCATGTTCTCAAGGTGTATTTAAGTATAAACGTATCCAGAAGTGCTAATACATTCAAGCAGCAGATATTGTCATTAAAATATAATTTTAATTCTCTCACTGATGTGTAGTTTTACACCACTTCAGATTATTGCTAATAGGAGTTTCTCCTTAGAATTATGCACTCCATAGACATTTATTCCTAATTTTCTCTAAGATTCTGGCTGATCTCTTAGAGAGAGTCAATATATACCCATGAGCTCTGTTTTTTTTAATTGTTTGCATATTTTTCCACTTTCTGGCTCTATTCTGGGTTCTATCCTACATATAAATCCAAGGGAATTTCTTAGATTCCTTGGTTTCTTTTTTGCCATCAACAAAGTGCACTTGGATGATCACATTTACTTATGAATACCTACTGCAATATTGCAAACTCCTGCAAGACAAATTAAGGGTGGCATCTAGAGGACTTTCAGAAACTAGAATGTTCCAATGCTCTTCTGTGATGATGGGCACTCATGATAGACACATTGAGAACTGGGAACTAAAAGCTGAGACTCTAATTTCATCTGGCTTGTGGTGGGGTTCAGAGAATATCCATACTCAGAAAAGCGAGGCATCACTCTGCTTATACATTTCTTTCCTTCCTCTTCTGGCCTCAGGCACATTAGAATTTGCCAATCAATGACTTCAGCATTAGCAGACTGAAATTAAATGTGAAAATTTGACAGGATGAAAAGGGACAGCAAGCGTGGCACAGCTGCCAACTTTAGCCTGATCATTTTCTCAAGGAGGTCTGGATCATGGACTTCACCACACAGCAAAAATAATCTTAATATTCAAAACTCTGATAATTGAAAATATATAGTTTTTAGTTACTTATCAGCCTACCAATCATCTCTGCTGAATAGAAAGGTGTTGGTTTCTACATCCTTACTGATGCTTGCTGTGTGCTAAGAATCACTGAGATTTAAAGTAACTAAAGTACCACTTTGTTCATGAGGGATAAATCGAGGGTTGGGGATGACACAAAGCAGGCAAATGGAGTATAAAGGAGATACTTTCATGTCAGAACAATGCAGAAGACACTAGGGGCACAGAGGTGGGGTTTTAAGGGAGCGCTATGAACTTTGCATCTTTGTATTCTGGGCACCAAACATAGTACTGGGTACATATTAACTGATCAAAATGCTTGATAATGCGAGATGGTTTTCCTCTGAGCAGAGTACACAGTGCTGATAAAACATCACACTTTTAAAGTATGCATAAAACTGAGCTGTGAGGTCACAGCTTGGCTCTGAATAACTAATTTATGAGGGTTGCTCTTATTAAGGTTGTACACAATTTGGTGACTTCTAATATTACACAACTGCCATCTCCTCCATGAGATAATCTTTCAATTATTTCACAAAGATTTTTGTCCCCCTTTATAATCAGTCTTCACGTCTCCAGTCCAGCCAGAAAAACCCCAATGGGATTTTTTTTTTTTACTATAGATTAATTTCAGTGTAGTTGGTCTCAGTCACAACAATTACAAATTTGTGTTACTTGAGGGAAGAGAGCACTGGGATGGCTCTGCTCATTTCTTAAATGGAAAGTTGAGTAGTTACATAGTTAAAGCAATGGAATTAAGAAACATCTCTTGGAAAAGTGAATTTAGTTGAGACTCGCAATGTAAGAGAGAGCCAGAATCCCTTATCAAAAAACAACTGAGGAAGTGGATAGAGTAAAAGTGAAGACAGAAAACAGATGAAAGACTCACAGGTTCTGAAGTAAAAGTGAGCAAAAAGAGCCTCAGCAGTGAGGAAAGATATCAATATATCAATGGAGATGATCTTAAAGGTGGAATAAAAAATAAGGAATATACTATTAGCACACAAAACAGCATGGGCAAAAATTGTACTAAGTAAAATATTTAAGAATCAAAATAAGATATCTTGTGTTTTACATGTATAAAGTTCTAGAGTTATTGAAATAAATCTATAGTAAATATAAAAATCCCTTTTGGGTTTTTTTGGTTGGAATCGAGAGATGCTGACTCTAAAGGGGCAGGAAAATCTCTGCAAAGAAACTGAAAGATTATTTTGATGGAGGAGATGGTGGCTACATAATATTAGAAATCACCTAATGGTGTACCAAATATTTATGTTTTGCAGCTGTGAGATGTACTGTGCTAAAGCTATTTTTAGAGACAGAAAGTTTCACTTTAATTAACTGATTTCCTGATAGGGTGATCATGCCCCTCCTCACATTAAAATTGGAACATATAGGAATGCTTCTTCAGAACATGTATTCATTTTTTGGGGTATTTTCAATTTGTAAAAGTTGTATTGGCCCAAAAAGAAGCAAATGTGTTTGTGACATTAAAATTGGAACATATAGGAATGCTTCTTCAGAACATGTATTCATTTTTTGGGGTATTTTCAATTTGTAAAAGTTGTATTGGCCCAAAAAGAAGCAAATGTGTTTGTGATTTCTCACAAAACCTTCATCTGATGTGGACGTTAGTCAGTGAAGACCTTGTGTTCCAAGCTCTCCTTCACTGTTGGCTTTGGTAGGAATAAATGGTGAAAAAGTTAAAGATTCAAAAACTTAATATTAAGGTCTAATATTAAAATTTCTACAGACTTCCCTACCACCTTAAATTGTATAACATATTGTTTTCCGAACAGAAGTTTCTTTTTTTAAAAATATGGTATTATATCCCAATCTTGTCACTTGCAAATAAATCACTTTCTCACTTGGTTTCTTACAAGGAAACATTTCAATGCCTTGTGTTATATTCTTAAGAATTTTCTATGTAGTTCTGTTAGTAAAATTCTGTTTCTAAAAAGACATTCAAGATTAAAAATTATGCATTGTATTTCTTTGATAAAAACTTTTTCATCTTCTAAATAGTATATCTATATTTGATCAGTAGTTTAAAAACAATGCTTTCACAACAATCATAGAAGACAACAGTTTTATCAAAAATATTCACTGATTTTATACATGGAAAAACAATTGTTTTCTCATCATGGTTGACATAGTCGCAAGTTTTAATCTAATTTTTTATTATCTAGCAGAACTTTCTGATATGGAAAATTGTTACTCTTTCTTCTAGAAGATTGCTGGCCTCTGGGGTACTTGTTGAAGAAATGACTTTGTGATGAGAAGTAAGATCCTGGCCAATGATCTTCATCATGTCATCTGACCAATAAGGCAATAGGAATGGTTGTGAGGCTGTGACTCCAGGCTCATAGGTCTTTTCCACAACACCCTGTGATAACCCTGCCCCTGATCTGTTTGGCTCTAATTCTATAGATGATAGGGTTGACATTGGAGGCACCAGTAGATAGAGATTAGCAAACATGATGTGTACCACTTGAAACACGTGGTGGCCAAAGCGATGGGTGAGGAAGGTAAAAAGGGCTGGAATGTAGAATGCCAAGATGACACAGATATGAGAAGCACATGTACCAAAAACCTTGAAGGGAGCTTTACTTGAGGGCAACTGCAGCTCAGCTCTCAAAATCATCACATAGGATACACTGATGACAACCATGTCAAAGTCAACCACAGAGAAAGCCACAAAGAGTTCATATCCACAGTTGACTCTGGTATCAGCACACAGCAATTTCAGCACAGCCCTGTGCTCACAGTATGACTGGGGAATGATCCTGTTAGGACAGAATTGCATCCTGGAAATCATGAAGCAGAAGGGGCTCACCCACAGCAACCCTCTCACCATCATGACTGTCCCTAGTTTGATCACCACAGACATAGTCAGAATGCTGCAGTGCCAAAGTGGGTAGCAGACTGCCACATAATGGTCTAAGACTGTAGCCCAGACTCTATAGAAGCAAAGGCATGGGTGAAGAACACCTGGATGAGACAGGCATGATATTCAATCTCATAAGCATGAGAACAGAGGATGGCCAGCATTTTAGGGTGGGTGGAGGAGGACAGGACCAGGTCAGTGAATGCTAGCATGGCCATAAAGAGGCTCACGGGCTGATGCTGGGTGTGATCTGTTCGAATTACATGTAGGATGGTGATATTGCCAACAACAGCTACAATATACTGACACAGAACAGAAGGGCCATCCAAAACTGGGAATATTCCAGACCTGGGATTCCAAGCAGGATAAAAGATGCAGGACGAGAATAGTTTTTCCCTGAAACCGTCAGTGCATAGATAATATGTTCTTTATTATGAAGATAATCTACTTTGTGCAGATTATAGCAAAAATATTTACTACTTACAGATCTTTTGTATTGTACAATTGCATAATAAGACAGTTAAACTCTTCATAAACTGGAATAATGTCAACTGCTACAATCAATAATTTTTTGAAAATAAATGTTATTCATTATTCTTTTTCATATTGATGTCATTCATTCTGGGGTTGAAGCAGTCACTGCAATTGTACTCGTTTGTCAAGGGATCAATTGGTTTCTTGAAAGTAGAATGTGTTTAGGGAAAATAATCATGATGAATATTGTCATGTTTTATGCTCTTCAATTCTTTTTGACTAACAAAATTTTGATGTGTTTTACCCTTCAAATTGGTCCAACTTATTCCCTAGTTAATTAATTTGGGTGTGTTTTCAGGATAGGAAATCAGTGTATCTTAAATACCATAGCAATTTATGTAATGATTTTGAGTTAGATTTGAGACTACAATTGTTCCCTTTAGAGGTTATTCATGATTACTGATGGAAAAAATGCACACCTGCACTTCAACAAATTATGCTTAATGTAGTACACCTCCTAGATAAGAAGTGTGGAATTTTTTTTGCAAAAGTCAGAATATGAATATAGTATTGTAGGCTCTGTGGGCCACAAAGTCCACAATGAATCCAGTCCAACTAGACACTGTAGTGCAAAAGCAGCCTTAGTCATTACATAAGTATATATTCATGGCGTTGTTCCAACACAATTTTAATTACGAAAACAGGCTGAAAGCTGGTTTTAACCTGCAGGCTACAGTTTACCAAGGGATGTCCTAGAATAGATTGTAACTTTTTATGGGGTCAGTGTTGAACATTGTGCTATTTGTAGCATCTCTCTTCTCAGTGCAGAGGAAGAGTTTACAAAATACTAGTCCAAAAAATAACAGATTAAAGTCATTCATACATGAAAATAGACTAATTAACTGATTTAAATATTCAAAAATGTCATGATGGTGCTATCTATCTTAACCTTATACGAACAAGATGGTTATATCCATTTTTCACACTAGAGTTTGCCGAGCAGTCAGGCAGTATTTCGTGTGTACCATCCTGTCAGTAGCTCCATTTTCTACTCAGCAGTTTTGCTGTATGTAAACTTGAACCTGCCTGCAGGTCCTAGAAAGAACGGGGGTCTCGAGGAGAGGGCATGGAGATGGGGGAGGGCAAGGCTGGGGAGAGAGAAAGGAAGACAAGACGGGTATCTGATCAAGTCTTCGTTTATTGCGAAAATGTTCAAGGTTTATATAGAAACGGGAGTGGAAGCTGTCATCGTATGGGGGTGTGGACAGGTCGTCGTCATTTCCCGGCGGGACAGGGGAGGATCATGGGAAATGTAGGCTTACACACCGGATGCCCACAGGCGAGAGAGGTGGGTCAGCAGCTGTGAAGCTTTACCGCTATCTACATAAACTCAGTTGTCATGTGCCTTGAGTTAAAAGTTTTGGTTTTTGTTTCTTCTTTGTAACAAAACATGAAGGAAAGAGCAATATCCTTTCCAATCTCCCTTCACAAGTCTCCTCTGTGAAATAATATTTTTATGTTACCAGACTTAGTAGCTCCTAAAAACAGACTTCATTAGGACCACAAACAGATTTGGCCTATTGTTGATATACCATGTATTTATAAGTGTATGAGAGAAATGAGGACCAGATTCTATAATTCTTTCTCTGTGCCAAAAGCTTTACTATTCTTACCAAATAATACTTCTAAAAGACAAATGTCACATGACCTCAGAACACTGCTCCTGTGTTTATCATGGTGAGAATTCATAAACACATGTTATCTGCTTGCCCAATGTCTGTGCTTTGTCTTGATTGCCAAACCTGGTGTTTCCAATTGTCTTTCTACTTACTCCCTGTGCACCGTATATAACTCTCACCTAGTGGCACACAGTCTCCGAGGCTAAGGGACAGTCGGTAAAGCATGCTTAGAGCATCCCTATTCCTGCACCAGGCAGGGGAAGAGGTGCTGACTACAGCTCTAGTTTCTCAACGTTTGCAAAGATCTCTGATGAACTTGAGGATTGCTATTTTAGAGATGCACCATTATGGGTTCCCAAATTTTATGGTTTAGAAATCACACAAAACCTCTACATTCACATATGTCAATGAGGAAAAATGGTCAGAGTCATTATTTTCCCAAGATCATGAAGTCAGTAACTGTCAGGGTGCATGACTCCAAGCCCAGAGCTATTACCAGCACATGAGGCTGTTTGTTAGAGTGACCGATTAGATACCTGATCTGGTTTGCTCAAGTATATATTGTTGTGCAATCACAGAAAAGGTGGAAGTGAAGGAGGTTGCATAAGTATGCACTGAATTAGAGACAGATCCGCCTCTGGAACTGGGATGTATGCTACTTCTCTGGACTAAAGCATCTGGAACAGACTTCAGCATACTATGCTGACATCTGCAAGACTGTGGTGCTTTCACTGAG